>JASAUF010000527.1:2062500-2235811 GCA_030180095.1 Magnolia changhungtana | reverse complement strand
AAACAAAATTAAAACAGGGAAACGACCGTCGATCCAGGGGTTTTTTGCAATTCCGGGCATCGCAACCCAGCATAGCTAGGTTGGTTGGCTAAAGTAGCTCATTCTACCCCAAAATCATATTTTTTACGTCAGGTAACTCATTCCGGATTGTGAGATACGCCCGATTTAAGGTCCAATGGTCTGGATCACTTCTATCACCGACTGGGCCTTTTCGGATCCATCTTGGCCATGAAACTGTCCGCGACCCGCTCTACATCAATATTCAAGGTCATGGTGGATACAAGACTAACTTTCTGTAAAGAAGCTTCACATCTTCTCCTAAAAACGAGCTTTCAAAGAACGAGTCTTCACAGCTTTTCACATCAATCTCTTCCATATCAAAGTCACTGCTGTTGCAAAGTTCACTCCATTCAAACCACATCTTCGAAATCAACTCCTTCCTAGAACAAGTACGTTGGTCTTCCTCTTCTTGGGAGTCGGCAGCAACCAACCTGTTTGTGTAAACTTTCTTCAGTTGGCCTGGCCGAAACGTACGTCCGATTGCTTGGCGGGTAACTGATGGGTTCAAATGTACATCCAAAATCAGCACCTGAGATGCACCCACCAGGTATATGCCTTCTCCGCAGGCCTTGATGGAGCCAAAGAGAACCTTAGCATCAGGCGAGTTGTTAAATTGCTCCATTGACCACTCCCGGTGCTCGGTCATCGAGTCACCAGAGATCATAAAGATTTCCTTCCCAAGACTCCAGCCCTTTACTCTGACAAGCAATCTCCAAAAACTTCAGCGGGAGAAGATACTGACTGAACACCAAAAGCTTCTCTCCGGAAGATACAGACAGGCCCAAAATATTGAGAAAGAATTTCGTCTTCACTCCATCCTTCACTTCCACTTTCTCTACCACCTTATCTGTCTTCTCATCACTGAGGACGACCCCCTTCTCACCTCCCTCCACATTCTCAAAAATTTCCTTCAAGTGCAGGTGAATATAGACAGCGCTCGTCACAGCTCTCCTCTTGAACTTATCCAACTTTGTCAATCTTTCAATGGCATTTTTCTGCTTGGTTGAGATATTTAGAAGCACAGTGAAGTCGACCAGTCCAGGCAGCTCCTCCAAGAAGTCTCCTTGAAATAATGAAGCACAAATTTTTTTGAAATCGTCATTTCCTGGATGTCAAACTGAATTCACTCCAAATCCTTGAGTTTCAATGAAATCGGACTTTTATCATCGCATGTGCGAGGTGGGAACTCCGCATGGGAACATATTGCGAAGGTGGAGGGACACTCACACCATAAATAGGCAACCAGATCAAAATAAAATATTAGGTATTTGTCGCTTCTCGAGATTCGAACATAGGACCTTCCGCTCCACATTCCAGCTCTAGTGTGGTGCACAATGCCTATCAAGGGACTTTTATCACTTCAACACCGCTCTTCGACCGCAAAAAGATATTTTACACCGCCTCCTGCACCTGATATATGCACTCTGCTCAGCACACGCCTCACAACAGCTCGAGAATCTTTCAACTTCAAAAACTTCGGCCGCATGAGGTTCAGGATGTTGAATACTTCCTGGACATGATTTTGGAATAGCATCCTGGATAACACTAACTTGCAACGTGTTTGCACCTTAGAGAGGGAATGTTGTACATCTTTGTTATCGTTCCTAGGTGTGTGACCTTCATCTAGAATAAGAGGGCTAGGGACCTTCAGCAACATATCCCGACAAGCCGCTTCTGTCTTGCTGCTTTTGCAGTCACAGATGATGTTCGAGAACTGCTTGTAACCTAGAAAAAGGATGCTCTTTTTTTCAACCCGTTTATTTAATACCACTAGTTGCTGGGGCCTGTTATGGCCTTTGAAGAGTAGAAGTCAAGTAAAGGGATGTTCTCAACTTGCCATCTCTGGAACTCCTCCTTCCAAGGGAGTACAATCAGTGGTCGAGCGTGGGGATACTTAGCTAAAAAGCTCTGAATAAAGCTGATTATCATGAATGTCTTTCCGGATCCTGGGGCATGTGCCAAAATGCAACCACCAGGCTTATCTGTTATTAAGTTCCTTAACAAGAAATTAAAACCCTCCAACTGATGGGGCTTCATTTGCTTCATATGCCTGGGATGAACAGTGATTTCCGTCACTGTAAGATCGTCATCAGAATGTCCAGAAAACAGATTTGATACAGCTCCATCAGCATCCCTGATACTTCGAGAGTTGGACATGTATGTCCTTGTACTCTTTGAACCCTGACCATAAGAAAATTTAGGTTTCAGATAGACAAACTTTAGACCAAGGGCATGGACCAGAAAAAATTAAATCGAGATCTCCATTAACATTTAACTATATTGGTGCAAGCAAGTTTGATGGTGATCCAAAACACAGGCATATGTAAACGGTACTGTGATGAGCGGATGGTAACAGCACCTTCGTCGATAAAACAGATTACATGGTAAACAATTGCAACCAGCAATTGTATACACACAAAAAATAAAAAATAATAAAGCCAAGATGCCATTCAAGAAAGATAAAGTCTACAACTATGATATTAAGTAGCAAGGTCAGCAATTGAAGGGGCATTTAATGTGCAGTAAGATTCATTCGTTAACAGTTCCTGAAACCATGTAAAAGGAAATCTCCAATTTACAGGGGGGGGGGACATGAACAAAAAAGGAAAGTGAAGCCAAACACCAATTATAGATAGAATGAAACAGGTGAATTAATAAGAACCAAACAATGAATACATCAATTGGCCAGTATTGTCACCAGAGTATAATTGGCTGCATGTTTCTTCTGGAATGCTATTTTAAATCTGATATTTGACAACTTTTTTTATTTAGAAAATGGCCTTTAGGAACAGAAATAATTGTTCAGAGACCTGTTTGAAATCCTGTAACCTACAATATTTTCAGGTTCCTGATTCACAATTGGATTCCTTATAAGTTATTCTTACACCATTTTCAAGACAATAAATTTATTGTGCTGCGATAAATTTGAGTTATGTGAATTTTAGTAAACCCGAAAAATTGATTTGTTGACAATTGCTGTATATGAACTAGCAGCTTAGAGCTGCTTTTACTTCCACTATCCAGGCTTCACGCCTTTGTTCTTTGTCTGCACTGCACCAAAGGGTTTCACAGATCTATGCCATTTTCTACCAGGAGGGACATGACAAATGCAAAAAAGTACAACCAGTTTGATGGAGCAAATCCGCAGTGTATAATATATCAATCTTCACAAGTATTTGCAATAGCAATGCACAACCAATCAAAGTATATTGATATTGATTCACAACTATTGTGAGGAGGAAATGCATGCTTGTGTAATAGGTTTTCATGGAACTGCAGATGCATGCAACTGCATCCAGGAAAATGGATAATTGAGTGTACACAGGTAAGAGTTTCAGAGTTTCAACAAAAACTGCAAAACAGGAAGGGCCAATGCTTTTTGACTTAAGAGTTGGTTCGGAAGATCATAATCAAAGCCAACAAAAGAGTCCAAACAACAAGAGAAATTTTGATGAGTTCTTGAACAAAATAACTATTTGCATATTTTGGCGATTCTGAAACTAAATCTGAGTGTGTGGTACACCAGCCAATCCACTTCCCAGTGCTGGGCATAACCTAATCCATATGTATATTTAAATATCAGGTGGACCATACAGAGGAAATAGTGAATATAATCATGTCCACCGTTTAAATCTTCTTATGGCTAAAATAATGTTTATTTGTCATCCAACGGCTTGGAAAATCCATGGGGTCCACAGAGATGTCCGTGATAAATCCCCTTTGTCTATATATTTTAAAAGCAAAAAATATAAAACTCTTTAGAGTGCACCACCGGAGCAAGAGTAAGGTTACACGACCCTAAGATGAATGGAAAACACAAATAACAACTTGATTTATAACTTTTGTGGCCCAAAAAAACTATTAATGATGAGCGTTCAACCCGTGTTTCTTAGGGTAGGGTCCACCTGAGATATAAACCTGTCTCATTTTTTGGCTAATGTATGGATAAAACACGTGTCATAGTAGGGCTCATTTTTTGGCTAATGTATGGATAAAACACGTAGTAGGGTTCATTAAGGGTGTATATCGAGTTGAGCCGAGCCGAGTTGGCATCAGCTTGACCTGGCTTGAACAGTGCCTGACCTCGGCTTGAACTCAGCTCAGCTCGGTCCTCAAGCCTGACTGGCCAACCCAACTTGGTTCGATCAGCAACTCGGGCCAGCTCGGGTTAAGTTCGAGCCGAGTTAGCCATTGAGGCATTTCCACAAACACCTGAACTGTAACTTCAAATGCCACTGTTTTACAAACAGAGACAATGGTTTTATAGGTATTTTCTCAAACACCTTCTAAGTAACATAAAATTTTAAATAAATAAAAAAAAACAAAGAGAAAAATGGTATTTATTTCATGTACATACCTTCCTTGCCACCAGCCACATTTCATTGAGTCATTTTATCAAACAGTTGGTGAGTAACATCAATGACAAAGTAATCAAGTAACTGAACTAATTCGATTCGAGCTGGATTCAATCCGAGTTGAGTCGAGCTGGGCCTGCTCGAACTCGGCTCGAACTCATTTTTTAGCTTTAAAAATCAGCTCAACTCGGCTCAAATTCAGCTTCGAACCGAGCCGATTCAGGCTTTTTCGAGTAGAATCGAGTCGAGCTAGCCCAGTTCGTGTACACCCCTACGGCTCATATAGCTTTTTAAAAAGGCAAGAACGATACCCAGCTGGGTACTGGACGGGACACCACCGAATCCAAGTCCACAATTGAGCTATTTTACTTCGAAAATGGACTGCTTTTCTTAACAGCTCCATGGACCTCTGATTAAAATTATATGTTGAGGTTTTCCAAACAGGTCCATCAGATGAATATCTTATCAGATCAACGGTCTCGATAATCGAAGCATAGGACCACTGTGCGGAACCTGCATCGCGAATTCCTCAATTTCGCAGTACTTTTGCTAAAGCACACACGCGTGGCAACACGCCTCAGGTACATGCCCAACATCTGCCAACACGGTAAGTAGACCCAAAATCTAAGCCATCCATCAGATTGGTCGGAACATTTAGATGTTTTTCCACAACAAATTCGATCCACTCATCAGGTCGGCTCTAATTTGGAAACAGGTAGACGGGTTAGAAACTTCAGCCAAAACTTTCACAACCCTACAATTTTGTCTCAAACCGTGCCCCACCTGATAAATGGATCAATCTGTTTCCCCCAATATTAGAAACAGGTGGACGGGTTAGAAATTCAGCCAAATTTTCACAACAGTACATTTGCGTCCTAAACCGTGGCCCACCTGATGAATGGATCAATCTGTTTTTTGGGCTTGGGTTTCAACATAGCAGTTCCATTCTCATTGATGGATTGGATCTTGGGTCTACATGGCATGCTGGCACAAATGTAGCGTGTAAACGAGCTGATTGCACACGCGTGCATGGGTTCAGCGAAGGTCTGGGCAATACATCCAAAATTGACACGTGGATGCCACTCTCTCCCTCACGAACCAGATTCCTATTAGATTAATAAGAGAGACAAACATATATGGATTAGCAACCACCGAAATTGTTTTTCTTTTGCCGATTCGATTCCTATTTCGTTTTTAAAAAAGGTGTGCGTTATCACCTCCCAAATGCTTTGGAATTTGTCCACTGGGCTGTACTCCTACGCTATTTCTACACCATTCAAAATAAAATGGCGTGAATACTGAATAGTGACCCTTCAACCATAAACATCGTATAGTTTTATGGGAAATCAGACCGTCCAAATCATTGAACCAGCTGTGGATGGAGCATAACTGATTTTATTTTATTTTTTTACTTCTAACATAGAGTAGTTATTTTACTCATAAATAACCCTTTGTTAACTAGTAATTGGATGGTTATGATTGCTTCATTGGTGCGATTTTAAAGATAGGATCCGTCCACAATGGGACGCTTAATTTGGATGGTCTTGATAGCTATATATGGGTGTAACATGTGAGGGGGATGGATGGCCACTTTTTTATTTTAATAGTGGTGAACTAACACAGGAGTTTAGACCTTATTTTGGATCTGTGTAGGGCCCACCATGATGTATGTGTTTTATCATGTCGTCCATCCATTTTTTACATTATTTATGGTCTGACCCAAAAGGAAAGGGCAGGAGTTGAGGTGGGCATCAGACCTAGGGGTGTACACAAACCGGGCTAGCCCGGTTAGCTTGCTCGACCCAGCCCGAAAAAACTCGACTCTGGTCCGACCCGGAACTGAGTTCGGGTCAGGACGGGCCAATTTTTAGGCTTGAAATTGAGTTCAGGCCGAGTTCGGATACGTCCCAGTTTAGCCCAACTCGGTCTGAAACCCGACTCGCTCCGGCCCGACTCGGCCCACGGGTGACCCGGGTGTGTGTGTGTGTGGTGTGTGTGTGTGTGTGTGTGTGTGTGTGTGTAACCTAACCCTACCATCCCTTTCCCCTTTCGCTTTTTGAGATAGCCCAACCCCACAGTCCCCACCAAACCCTGCTCCCTCTCTCCCTGCCCGATGGCCCGACCCCACCAAATCTCTCTAATCTCTCTCTCTCGTCTCTAATCTCTCTCTCTCGTCCGACCAGGACGGCCGACGGACGGCGCGTGTCTCACCATAGTCTAGCGCCCCCTTGATACCCTCTCTCTCTCTCTCTCTCTCTCTCTCTCTCTCTCTCTCTCTCTCTCTCTCTCTCTCTCGTCCAACCACGGTCAGGCGCCCCCCTCCACACACACACACACACACACACACACACTCTCTCTCTCTCTCTCTCTCTCTCTCTCTCTCTCTCTCTCTCTCTCTCTCTCTCTCTCTCTCTCTCTCTCTCTCTCTCTCTCTCTCTCTCTCTCTCTCAATGGGCGGACGCCGTCCGACCACGACCGCGCCCCCCTCGACACCCTCACTCTCTAATCTCTCTCTCGTCCGACCAAAGTCCGGCGCCCTACTCGACGCTCTCACGGTCTCACCTCTCTAATCTCACTCACTCTCTCGTCCGACCCGGCAGGTAAGTTGTCCGAAAGGTATGATCAAACCAAGGTATGATCTCTCTCTCTCTCTCTCTCTCTCTCTCTCTCTCTCTCTCTCTCTCTCTCTCTCTCTCTCTCTCGCTCTTAAATGGATACGAATTTTCCTATTTTTTAAAATGGGTTTTGTACAATTTATTAAATGGATTTGATTTATGTTATTTGGATAGAAATAGATTGTTGAGTTTGATGGGATTGATAGAATGGTTATATTAGAGTTACTGGATTGATAGAAACAGTGGATTTAGGTAGCTGCTAAGGCTTCAAACTAGATGGGCATTCGTTGTTTGGGAGAGAATTAAACACATCCAAAGAAATTGATTTTTTTTTTCTATAGCTAGAAACTTTTTGAAAATAGGCAAAAACAGAACTGACTGGGAAATAGGCCCGAACTCGCCCGATTGCTGCCGGGCCAGGTTTGGGTTGGAGATGTTGGCCTAGTGACCAGGCCGAGCTGGGTTCAGGCCTAGTGCAGCTGTTGAACGGGCCTGAACGGGCTGAGGTCAGTTCGACTCGGCCCGACCCGTGTACACCCCTAATCGGACCAAGTTGGATCAGATTGGGTCTAACCTGATTCGGTTTGAAATCTAGTTGAGCTAATCCGAATTCGATCTGATCCAAAACCGAGTCCAAGACATACGACTCGATCCAATCCGACACACACGGTTGGCATTACCCGAACCGCGTCCAATCGGGTTAGGTGCGATTTAGATTAACTTTTTTAACGGTAAAAATCATTATCCTCTTTGCTATTTTCGGTGTGGTAGCTTTAGATATGATTTTTTTTTTTTTTTTTGTCAAATGAATTAAAATAATATGAAAAATGGATAAAGGGTATGAATATGATAAATACATCACTGTAAGGCCATCTAACATTGATATGCTCTAGGCGTTACAACTGTGACGGCAGCTGTAAGCCTGTAAATTTCCGCCTGACAATAAACAATGGGGATTGAACCTCACCACTGAAATCTTCGTGGGATTGGCTAATATTTGTAAATCAGTTCATCTCAGTAGGAATTACCTTGTGGACTATTTAAATGGCAAATAAACATCATGGTGGGCCCTAAAAAAAAAATTAAATAACAGGCATTTCTATTATCATTGTTTTTGCATGGCCCACCTTTTTTGTATCTATCTAATTGTTAGGAACATATCCTATTGTTGGTTTTGATCTACCACTGTTTCTTATGGCATGGTCCACTTGAGAATTGGATACGCTTCATGTTTGGGATAATGCCCTAAAATGATCTAGAAAGATTGATGGACGGCATCGATACATAATACATAAGTCAAGGTTAGCCCCACGGTAGGGGTCGCGCTGTCTTGGGTGAGGTCGGGGTCTCACTTAGAGTTGGGCATCGAGTCAAGTCAAACCGAGTTAGGGCTAAGTCGACTCGATTCGGTTTTGAAATAGACTTGACCCGAACTCAACCCAACTCGGTATCGAGCCCACCATGTCTAACCTGATTCGAGTCCAAGTATGGCCTGGACATATCCGAACCGAGTCCGACCCGGTCTCATTCCATAAAATGATCTATAAAAATGAATGGACGGCATGGATGAAAAACATACATCATGGTGGGACCCACAGAGCACCGACCATCAGGCATTGGCTGGTGGCCGGGGGAGTAGCCAATCCGTTTCCGTGCTGCATGTGAACAACTGACAGATTTCAGGATCTCATTTGCATAATGCATTTTCTTTTGCTTTTATTATGTCCTGAGATGAGGTGGATCTAATACAATCGTTTTTTCGGAAGCTTTCACTGCAAATTGGCGCATGGGCCCACCATGACGTTTTAATCACATCTAATCCGTTCATAACGTTAGAAACCTAATGTCATTTGTGGCATCCAAAAATATTGCTGATCCAAAACTAATATGGACGACACCACCGGTATAATTAGGATGCGGGACACCCACAGTAAAATCTCTCTAGATTGTATGTGAGGTCATCTAATCTATTCAGAAGATGCTGGCCAAAATCATTGAACACTAAAACAATAATAATAATAATAATAATAACCATGCCATTAGAAACTTAGTTGGGCCACAACAGACGATTTTACAGGTTTGAAGCATGATTACATGTCGTATGCCAGCTAAATTTGAGATCAAATGAGCTTTGGGTGGAAGCTACGTGGCCCTAGCACCCTACCCCGTACATTAGTTTCTGCAGCTCATGTCACCGCAAGATCCCAAAAATCAGCAAATCCAAGATTTAAATGGACCACACTACTGGAAACAGTGAGGATAGAAGTGCCCACTATTATAATACCCGTCATGCTGTTTATATGCTATCCAAACCATTCATAATGAGATGAACTGACCAAAGGCTTCCATGACACTGCAAGGTACGGAGGTAGGCGTTCCATTCCAACTCTTTCTATTAGTGTTGTACACCTGCTATTTTGGAACTACTCATTTTTTTGGAGTCATGTCCTAACAAGACTTGAAAAGTGAATGGATCGGGGTGAAATCCTTGGGACATCTAGGTGGGCCCCACCAAGCTTCCAACCACAGGAACTTTCCTTTGACAGAGGCATAGGCAACTCGGGTCCTCGACTTTGGAATCCAAGGAGATTAAAGGGGCCGGAGGTGATGAAAAGATTGGACATGATTAAAACATCACATCATGGTGGGCCCCACGCATCAATTATAAAAAAGCTCCTCTTAGTGGCATTCGTGCTGGATCCACCTTCTTGTATTTAATTTTTCTTTTGCTTTTGTCCTCCCTTTTCTTAACAGTCTTTCTTCCTACCTCTCCACAGCTTGCTTAAAAGTGAAGTCATGATATACCCAGAATTTTCACGGCATTAGCACTTTCATTTCATTCCTCTGCAACCTTCAAAAACACCATTACTTGCCCATTCATCCATTTCACACATCCACGTATGTGTATCCAACGTTTCTCCGGTATTCTAGTGCTTCGAATATAGGTTTTTTTTTTCCTCTTATTTTGAAAGAGAACCTTCTACTTCTACTTTAAAGACACGGCATCGATCATTGATCATCAGCAATCCAACAATATTTGATAGCAACAATCAAAAGGTATGATCTGATCTAAAACATCTATTTTGAGTAATTGTGAGAACTTGATAATATATATCGGTGATTCATAGGGCTTAGTCAATTAATCTAAACCTTTAAGAAATTTTATTTTCTGCTATGTATGGGAACAAGGCCAAACATGTATGGGATGCCACACCTAATGGATCAGATCAGGTAGATTTCATGCACATAATTTTTTTTTTCTCCCCATGTAGTGGTAGGCACGTCCCCAAAGTTGGCATAATAACCAGCATAGGCACATGGGGTTTGAAATGAGCTTACCCGTAAGGAATGACTTTATGTGCATGAGATTCACCCTTTCTATCAGGTGTGCCACCTCTATTTGGACGTGGGCATAATAATCTAGCCAATCTATATTACAAGTGGGAACTGTACTTATCAGTCAAGCCAGCTTGGACCAGGTACAACCGTCCTCAACCAGGCCATTAGCATTTGCAAAGGATACTTTTTAATAATGTCAATGTAAATATATATATATATATATATATATATATATATATATATATATATATATATATATATATATATATATATATATATGTTTGTGTGTGTGGGAGATGGTTCTATGCGGTCGAGCTCATGGGAACTTCCCATGAGGTCAAGCTGTGTGGCTCCACCATGATGTGTGTCGAACATCAACACTGCATTTGATGGGTTCGCTTTAAATGATGGGATATTCCAAAAATTAGCCATATACGGAACTCAGGTGGGCCATACCATCTAAAATCATGTAAAGACATGCCTAAAACATATAAAAACACTTAGTGGGGCCCACCTAAAATTTGGATGCATCTGAAACTTGGTCTGACACCTCATCCACGTGGGATACACATAATGGATGGGCTGGATTTGTGAACCACACCTTGGTGGGCCTAACAAATTATTATGAATGTTTTAATGGGAGGGTAACCCCTCTCAACTTTTGTACGTGGTGTGGCCCACAAAAGTCATCGATTGACTTGATTTTTAACCCTGAGGCCCACCATGGAATGGTGCATCTGACTGATGGGGTAGATATTCGACACGCATCATGGTGGGGCCTACGCAACTCGACCTCATGGGAAGTTCCCATGAGCTCGACCGCATAGAACCACTTCCCATATATATATAAATATATATATATATATATATATATATATATATATATATATATATATATATATATATATATAGAGAGAGAGAGAGAGAGAGAGAGAGAGAGAGATATGATCACCTGTGCACCTTTGCACATGTGCCATGGGCCTTAAATCCGAACGGTCCATGTGATGCGGCATCCCATGAAACCCCTGTGGCCCAATTTTCACCCTGATCTAAAACTCTGATGGGCCATAGCAATGAGAGACGCAAATCAAGGGAGGAAACTGTTTTCTTTTGCAATGGCCCACAAAAGTTTTGAATCAAAGTAAAAGTTGGGACCGGGGGTTTCATGGGGTGCTTCATCATGTGGACCGTTCATATTTTGGACTCACATCATGTGTAATGATTTCTCAAAAACTCGTGAGAACTAGTGCGCACGAGGAGCAACCATGGTCCATAATCAAGCTTGGTAGAATATCCTAACCTTTTATTTTTAGAATTGAATGCTAGTCATTGGTCATTAGAAATTTTATTTTCATATGTTCTAAATTCATCTATCTACCTAAATGATGGTCACGATCATCGGTTAATTGTTTTAGGCTGGATCCAATACACACAGCATTTCTACCCACAAACTCACGTGTGGGGCTTACTGTGATGTTTTAGTGACATCTAATCCATCCTTCATGTGTGGCCCCTCCTATTCTTGTTGCCTTTTGAAACTCAGGTTGATCCAAACTCATGTGGGCCTATCTTGTAAAATCATGCCTAAAACCTTTAAAATCACATTTCGTGACCCACCTGAGTTGTGAAATGGTCTAATTTTTTGGGTGTTCTTCATTCTTGAGGGAAAAACTGAACAGGACTAAACATTTCGGGCTGCCTACAAGCCAGAAAAGCCATCTTAGGCAGCCTATCATATCATTTACACCCCCCCATGGGGCGGGCCCACCACATCCCCCACCCTAGATTCCCTAATCGTATCCAACCCCACCTTATAATGGGGAAGATTCGCTGCTTCCCTGAAAACATGGTTCTTCTATACTCCCTTCGCGAGCCGGCCCATCAGCCAACCGTTTCCTTCTCTTAGGATGTGGCCGTGATGTGGGTGCACGCTTTCTTCTTCAGACCTTCTATTCTAGCCAACCAATAATACCATTTCCACAGTAGAAGAGACCTCCCTTAAGGGCGTCCACTACCAGTTTGGAGTCCGCCTCAACCTCCACCCCGGGGAGACCGAGATTCACACATAGGGCTAGACCATCATGAACCGCGCGTAACTCAGCTTTGTTATTGGTCCCCTCTCCAAAACCTATAACAAAAGCAAAGATGTGGTTGTTGTGAGAATCTCTACAGATTCCATCTCCTCTTGACACCCCAGATTGCCTCTTGCGAAACCATCACGTTCAATTTTGTACTTCAACCTTCCTTCGGCCTGGACCACTTCACTATGCATCACTTCATTTGAAATGATGTAGCAGGGCCGATCCCCATGTCTCGAAGAGTATGTGAACAGTTCACCGGATGAGTACTTAGAGGAAGTGACCCATTGCATGTAGAGGTGGGCATCGAGTCGAGTTGGACCGTGTTAAGTCCAACTCGACTCGATCCAGTATTGTGAAAACCCTCACCCAAACTCGATCAGACTCAAGACTGAGTCTAATGGGCCTGACTCAATCAGAACCGATTCTTGGCTGGGCTGACCCAAACCGAGTCCGACTTGGTCAGAGATACTAAGTCGGATTGTGTTGGGTATGATTCAGATCGGCTTGGACGGGCCGAGCCGATCAGAGCCATCCATTTTAATTAAAATAATAATAATAAATAAATACCTTAAAAATCGAGCTCGAGAATGGGTTGGGTGGCCGGACTGGTGCTACTGTGCGGACGAGTGGAGGAGAGAGGGAGAGAGAGAGAGAGAGAGAGAGAGAGAGAGAGAGAGAGAGAGGAGGAGGAGGAGCTTGAAGCCGGGATGGGTGTCGCTTAATGCGTGCGGACGAGTGGAGGAGAGAGAGAGGGGAGGAGAGGAGGAGGAGCTCGAAGTCGACGGGTGTTGTTGTGTGGACGAGTGGAGGAGAGAGAGGAGGAGGAGGAGGAGGAGGAACTCGAAGCCGAACAGGTGTCGGAGTAGGAGACATCGAGATAAGGTTGCGTGCGGCGGCCGACTGCTAGGGTTAGGGTAGAGAGGGGAATGAGTGTTATTTTTTTTGCATATATAGTACTTGATTTCGGTCCGAGTCGGGTTTCGGATCAGATCGGATCCGACCGGATCGGATTTCAGATCGAGTTAGATTGGATTACTACGTAACCTGAACTCGACTCAGACGGGATTTAGATCAGGATGGGTCTACTCGATTCGAACCCGACCATGGCATTTGGATTCGAATCTAACCAGATCAGGTTTCAGGTCGAGTTATTGAGTAACTCGGGCTCGACTCGTTTTGAGTTTGGAATGGGCGAAGCCTATTTGGTTTGGACCGACTCACACATTCGGTTCGGGTCGAGTTGGGTCTGAATGACTCGGACGAGTTAAGTCGTCCCCTGCCCAACTCTAGTCTCACTTTATCCACTCTCTTCATGGACATTGCGGTGAGAGCAAGTAGCTAAGGATCGATTACAATAAACTCCTTTTATAGTTGCTAAACCCAAGTAACCACTTCAACGACTGTTTGACAATTCTAAAATCCGATAATTTAGAAACTCAATCAGCTAAGGTTTTTTTGCAGGCAATGTCAACTTCAGGAAAATGAGGTTTCGTATTTCTTGTAAGCATTATCGAACTGAAGAGGTGGTATCCTTCTTCTTCCATTATTGAATTGTGTTTTGTATTCATCTTCCTTGCAAGCAAGATCACATGAGTTGTCCATGTGTGGGACCCACGTTACAGATGACCTGAGCCAGAAACTAGGCTGGCCCACTCGTGATGTTGGCCAAAGTGTAGGAAAACTTTGTTTGGCTTTATTATTATTATTATTATTCGTGCAATGTGGCAAATGGAAGTGGATTGCGTTGTGTGCCACGCACCACCGACGTAGGTGGTGTGTTTATGTCACCAAGTTCTATGGGACCCACCATGACTTTTGTGTTGTATCCACATTGTCCATCCATTTAGGAGATCCTTTTAGGGCATGGGCCAAAAAATTAGGCAGATCCATGGTTCAAGTGGACCACATCACATAAAGCAGCTGGAAAAACTAATGAGCTGCAACCTTCCTAGGCATATTGTAATGTTCATTTGCCATCCAACCTATTCACAAGGTTACGTAGACTTGGATGAAGGGAAAGCACAAATATTAGTTTGATTCAAGACCTCCGCACCCTGTGAACCTTTCAATGGTAGGCATACAATCCCCACTACTTCATGTGGTGTAGTCTACTTGGGATTTAGATCTGCCTCAAGTTTTTGACCCATACAATGCCACTACTTCTGGTGTAGTCTACTTGGGATATAGATCTCATGTTTTTGACCCATACAATGCCACTACTTCTGGTGTAGTCTACTTGGGATATAGATCTGTCTCATTTTTTGACACATGCAATAAAATGATCCTACACAATGAATGGACAATATGAATATAACATATATATTATGGTGGGACCCACATAACTTAGTAACATCAACACAACCAAAAGTCAATCCGCTTCACCTGATGAGTGTACCGTATGACCCATCACAAATAACACATGAATTTTCTACACGTGTCACTTGGCACGTGTGTTAGTACCAACTTTGCCTTGATGTGTGATCCTGTGATTAGGGGTGTACACGGGTCGGGCCGAGTCGAACTGGCCTCGGCCCGTCCAGATACATGTTTCCGAGCCGTCACCGGCCAACATCTCCGTACAACCGGGCCCGAGGCGAGTTCTGAGTTCGCAGCGCTCAACCTAGTTCGGGCGATTTGAACCCGAGTTCGGGCGCGAACCTTACTTTTGAGTGATCTACACAAATTTCTAAGGTGTGTGCCATATATGATAGACCTCACTTTTGAGTCGTCTAATCATGGTTGTAGGATGCACCTGTTGGATAGTTCGGATGTCATACATGTTCCACGATAATAAACTCTTTGCCAAAGCTAGTGAAGAAAAAGGTTGGGTTTAAGAATTTTGCTTTCAACCTAGGACTATCACAACTATTTTTTTGAAGTTGTAAACTATTCAAAATAAATGACATTGCATTTTGAAGAATTTCATTTTCATTAACTACTAAAATCCTTGGATCTAAGTAATTCTCTATTATTTCCATAGAGGTTTTATAACCTTCAAAGATCTTAATGAAATCTTCTTATATAAAGGTCAACATAGATGTGCTTGCAAACAAGTCTTCTTCCTTGAATTTTTCTAAAGTCTTTTTTACTTCTTCATTGAAATTTTAATTAAGCTTAGATGGATCTATTTCAAAGATATGCATGAATATCCTAAATGAGGAAATATTCAAAAAAAAAAAAAATTCATATGGTAATTTTAGTGCCCATCTAGCTTGTCCACTTTTTTTTTTAAATTTGCTCATGACTATACTTGAGTTTTTAAGAACTTCTAAAGTCAAGTTTGTATGTGTGGAAAACAAATTCAATGCATGCATCTAATGCAAAATTTTTCGGGCCGGGGACGGGTGGATTTCTCCCAAACATAAGGGTGGTCCCACCGGGTCATCACATTATTAACTCAAAACGGGCTTTGAAAATTAGATAAGCCAGGAGTTCCGGTCCGAATCAGCTTTTTTTCAAAATCCGTTTTGTGTACACCCCTACCTGTGATACATGTTTCATGTCAAAAGCACTTACAATTATACGAGTGATGCAGATTCCCTGTGCGGATTACCCAACCCTTTTTAAGGGACTTATGATTATACAACGTGGAAGGGCAGGGGACGCGGGTTTCCTGCTAAAGCCTTTTGTGCCTTGGAATGCTAGGTGGGACCCACCATTATGTTTGGGAGAAATCCACTCCGTCCATCCATTTTGACAATCATTTTAGAACACTCGATGAAAATGGGGTGGATCTAAAACTATAATGTAACACGAGAGGAAACTCGTGGGAATTTAGTGATATAAACATTCATGCACCACAAAAGTTCAGTATCCGGTTTGGATTGGATAAACATCAAAGTGAAGCCCATGAAGGTTTCACTAATAAGAAACTCTTGCTCATGGCTCACTTGAGTTTTAAATCTGCCTACTTTTTGTAGCACGTCGTTTAATGATCTCGCAAAAAAGATGGACGGGGTGGATTTCTCCCAAACATAAGGGTGGTCCCACCTGGCATCACATTATTATATCATCCAATGTTAATAATAGATATGCCGGATTTCCGACAGATTTCAAAATCCATTGGACACATTTGGCATGCAGGATTAAATGGTATGGAATTGTATTGGATGGAATTAAAACTGTTATTACACAATGATTGCAGGTCTAGAAATATCACAGTACTTTGAGGGTCCACCCCATTAATACAAATCGAAGGACACCATCAAATATATGTGGGGCTCACCATGATATATGTTGCTCATCGACACCGTTCATCCGTTATCCTATCTTAAACTAGGGTATGGAAAAAAATATAAGGTACATCAAAAGCTCAAGTGGACCACACCACAGGATTTAGGAAATCAAATATCTACCTTTAAAAACCTCTTGGCCACTGTTTCCGTTGATGTGGGCCAGTTGAGTGTTAGATCTGCCTCATTTCTCAAAATATCATGCTAAGATGGACAATGTAGATACATTATATATATATATATATATATATATATATATATATATATATACACCAAGGTGCGCCCACCACAGAAAGGATTGGCTGGTGTACCACACAACAGCTATATAGATGACGTAAGTACGTGTCGTGCAAGACGAGCGCTGCCGCACTGTTCGTCCTTTTTTCTAGATCATTTTAGAATATTATCCCAAAAATAATCATATCCAAAGATCAACTTGACCACGCAACAAATAACAGCAGGATAATGATTGTGACAGTTAAAACATTAATAGGGCCCACAATAATGTTTATTTTTCATCCAATGCGTTCATATGGTCACAAAGACCTTGATTAAGAGGGAAAAAAAATCATATTAATCCAAAACTTCGGTGACCCCTAAAAGAGTTTCAATGGTATAAGTTCAATCTTCTACTGTTTTTTGCAATGTGATCCACTTGATTGTTAGATCTATCTTATTTTTTGTATCAAGCCTAAAGATGAGATCTCTAAATGGATGGACGGTTTAGATATAACACATAGCTCATGATGAGACCCACAAAACTTGCTATCCTCAATACATAAGCTATATAGCTGATGTGTATTATTAACTGCTGTACGTACGTATCGTGCGAAGACGAGCACTGACGCGGATACAGATTGGCCCACCGGCCAATGGCTGGTAGCCGGTGCTGTGTGGGATCTACCATGATGTATGTGTTTCATCCATGCCGTCCATCTATCTTTTTAGATCATTTCATAGTATTAAAAAAAAAAATAATGAAGTATATCCCAATTTCAAGTGAACCACGTTACCAGAAACAGAGTTGAATGAACATTGACCATTAAAACTTTTTTGGAGCCACGAAAATATTGGATTAAGATGATCTTTGGTTTTTCCCTTAATTTGGGTCTTTATGACCTAATCAACAGATTGGATGTCAAATAAACAGTACAGTGGGCCTTAGGAGGATTTAAATGATGGATATCTAATCACTATTCTTTTCCTGTGGTGTGGTCCATCTAACATTTATCTCCCTCTCATTTTTGACATAAAGCTCTTAAATAATCTTTAAAAGTGGATGAACGGAATGGATGAAATACCTACATCTTTGTGAGGCCCAAAGAGCACCAACCACCAGCCACGAGGATGATATCAGGGGAGTAGCCCATCCGTTTCCCACTGACGCTACTCGACCTCCGAGTTGTACGAACGGCTCAAAGGAGATGAAAGTTACGTGGCCTCACCGTGATGTATTATTATATCTACACTGTTTATCTATTTTTAGATATCATTTTAGAGCATTATCAAAAAAAAAAATCATATTCAAAGATCACGTGGACCACACCACAAATAGCCGCTGAGATAATGATTTTTACCATTAATAAATTCGTAGGCCCAGTATAACGTTTACTTTCTATCCAATCTGTCTATAAAGTTACAAAGACCTGAATAAAGAGTAAAAACAAATTTCATATTGATCGAAAACTTCTATGACCCCAAAAAAAGGTTTCAATGGTATACATTCAATCCCCCACTGCTTTTTGCAGTGTGGTCCACTTGATAGTTATATCTGTCTTATTTTTCGTCTCAACCCTTAAGACAAGCTTGCGAAATATATGGACGGTATGGATATAACACATACCTCATAATCAGACCCACAAAATTTGCTGATGTCATATAGCTGGTGTGAGGTAGGCCAGCCAATCCGGTTCCTTTTATCTTTGGCTTTGGTTTTCCAATTCCAGATCATTTGGCTTCCTCCTGCGGCCCACATGCTGAGTGATACGGCTTGAGCTGTCCATGTCTTGCCTTGGTCCATAAGAATACTTTAAAGAGGATTCCAATTTTCGCTTTTTACAATTGAATGCTATTTCGTGGGAAGTTTATTTCCATTGTTATAAACTCATCCGCATCTAGTGCTGATAAAAATCATTAACACACTCTATAATAAGCTGCGCCACTAGCAAAATTATTATTATTTTTTTTTAAAGGACAGATCAAATCCACTTGTGGGGCTCATCTTGATGTTTTAGTGACATCTAATCCATCCTTCATTGATATGCCTCAATCTAATCTTTTTGGCTTCTGAAACTTAGGTTGGTCCAAAACTCCAGTGGGCCTTATCTTGTAAAGATCATGCCTAAAACCTCTAAAATCACATTTTGTGGCTCATCTGATTTTTGGAATGGCTCCATTTTTTAAATTATTCATTTATCCTGAATGGATGCTCTCCCAATGGATTAGATGGAATATGCAAAACACAGTAGACCCCAAATACAATTTGAAAGACTTTTAGAGGATATTTGGATTGTAAATTAATTAAAATAAGCTATTAATGCCTCAAGTTGCTTATTTTGATTTTTTTTAAAACTTATTAAGCTAAAGTAATTAAGAAATTTTTAAGTAAAAAAATTACTTATAATTAATCTTAAATCAAACTTACTTATCTAAAATAAATTATCTAAATAGTCTTTCATGGCATGCATCACATCCCTATCACTCAGTGTGGTGAGGCCATGGAAGGAAATAGAGCCAATTTATCCAAACGTTTCTTAGTTGAGAAATGTCCGCATGCAAGAGCTCTTATGTGAATTTTCTTACAATGATTTGTTTCCTTCCATCATATCATTTTTGTGGATCATCCGAGCCGTTTAAAAGGTAGGCTGTACCATAAACGTCTTATAGGGAGATAATTAGAACTATATGCTTATTAGGTGCGCCACGGCCATAAAATGAGAATAAGTACGCTATCTATCCTGGTTTTGGTGATCCTTATGCTGAGGCCCATTTTTTTCTGACAGGAAATGACATGTCAGGGGGAGAGAAAGGGGCCCATGTATTGTGTGTATGCATTTCCATTTGATTGGAAGACAGTTAGACAAATTCCGCCGCCTTTGTTAACTAATGCTTTTTCTTTTGCTTCTGTTCTGTCACGGGTATAATCATTTTTGAAGCTTCATCTACAATTCAACGTGTTAGGGCCACTTATAGACCCCTAAAAGCCTGCTTGGGAGCATGGATTTGGAACCCTTATATTTGAAATCCTCCTATCGTATTTGGCCCGATAGATTCATAGTATCCTGTAATCCAAAAGTAGTTGTGTATAATATAATTATAAGGGTTTGAGTTTAATTACTAAATCAACTTTAATATCTCTAATTAGTGTATGTATGTAGTATTTGACACAATAGTTTTAATAAGCCCAGCCTTTGAAATATATACTTTGCTCGAAAAAAATGAAATTTCATGTCTTAGATGGGCCACAAGCACAAGATCACATCTGGGTGACTAACAAATGATTTTTGTTTGTTGATTTACATGGACAATGTTAGGAGGGTGCATGTCATCGTATTAAAGTAATTATAGTGATGCAATTGATAATCTAATTGTTTTGGTATATCATTAGTGGGTCATGTGCCATGCTCATCTTTATGCACATGTCATGGGCATCTAATCTAAACAGTTCATGTGATGTGGCATCCCATGAAACCTAAGGACCAATTTTCAACCTGATGTAAAACTTTGGTGAATCATAGCAAGGAGGGATGTAAATCAAGGCAGGAATCTGTTTTCTTTTTACATAGCCCACCAAAGTTTGGGCTTGAAAGTTTCATGGGGTGGTACATCACACGTGGACTGTTCAGATTAAGGACGCACATCAAGTATGATGTGTTCTTAAAAAGTTCTCATGAGAACTAGTGCAACTGATTCCAAGACTTCTGTGGCCCCACGAAGTTAAACGTTGAGCATTTCATTCCAACAATTTCGTATTAGTGGAGTGTATTTGAGTTTTGGATTTGTTTCATTTTTCAAACCATGTCCTAACAAGAGCTAGGAAATTAATGGACCGTGCACATTTCTCACATATATCTTGGTGGGCCCCATGTAGTTTCCAACGACGTGAACTTGACTGCTCGCCTGCTGGCTGAACTTGATTTACATGGAAAATTAATGGACCGTGTACATTTCTCTTCCTTCCTGTCCTCGGCTCTAATTTCAAGTGATTTTACTCTCTTCTCACTGGTTTCTCTTCCTTCCTCACCTCAGCTCTAATTTCAAGCGATTTCCTTCCTCTTTTTCTCAGCAGTTTCTCTTTCTTCCTCTCCTTTGCTCTAATTTCAAGTGATTTACTTTCTCTTTTCACAGCAGTTTCTCTACCTTCCTCTCCTCAGCTTCTTAAAAGTGATTTGCTCTAATTTCAAGTGATTTACTCTCTCTTTTCTCAGCAGTTTCTCTACCTTCCTCTCCTCAGCTTCTTAAAAGTGATTTGCTCTAATTTCAAGTGATTTACTCTCTTTTCTCAGCAGTTTCTCTGCCTTCCTCTCCTTAGCTTCTTAAAAGTGAAGTCACATCCATATATTTTTCACAGCACCACTTGATGCATTGATTATTTTCATTGCTTTATTATCCATAATTCTGGTTTGTTCTGGAGGGCTAGATCCTAAGGTTTGTTATAAATTTGGTTGGATACACCGAAAATCAGAAAAGAAATAATTGAAAAAATAGCAATTTCACTGGGCTGAATCACGTATAAAATACGCTGTCCTTAAAGCGTGATTTGTCCCCTTATCACTGCTGATGGGTTACAGACGAATTGCTTCCAGGATAAGACAAGCCTTATCTGGATCCAGCGTGCAGCAATCACGATAGGTCCACTATGGAACAATTTTAACGCAATAGATTTCTTCTGACAGATGTAGACGGTAGAGATGATCACAGTGTTCTTTAGGAGCTATGGACTGTATTTGATCTGATGGAAGAGATGGTATGTTGAGATGATGGAATCGGACTGGAATGGTCCAGTTTATATAGGCCTCAGGTTTAGACCCGTTACTGTGTGATATCAATGGTCCAGAACGTTTGAAAAACGTTTCGGCCGCCGTAATTAATTCCGACGTTTCTGGTCATTAGATCAGAAGATCTGACCGTTAGATCATCCTAGCCCATCCGTTTTCGGACCGTTTGGCTTTCAAGGCAGAGAGCCGTTTGTAGAAACAGCTGGACGTTTCGGATTCAAGATCCGACCGTTCTCAGTCACCTATAAAAACCTAGGCTCATTTCAGATCCACACTGCCCTAAGGCTCTGACCAGACCCATCGCACCGTCTCGCGCCGGTTCGCGTAAGGTCGGGAAGGAGCGACCCCTCTGCGACACGATGCGGACGTACGAAGTGCAAAGTGCGCCATCTAGCGCCACTACAGCCACATTGCCTCACTGCCCATGCCCACGCCCTCGCTCGTGCCCGTGCCCGACCCCGAGCCCGAGCGCGCGGGCGCGTGCGTGCGTGCGTGTGTTCCAGTGCGAACCAGTGCTTCGCACTGGAACACGAAACCTAAGTTTTATCTCCTCCAAAAAGCTCCAAGTAAGAATACCCTTCACAACATCTCATATAAACTATAAAAGTTTCTTTTACATTTCTGATGTGGGACAAAGCACACACACCGCACTTTTTAATTCAAAAAATTCAAAATACGTTTTGGCGGGAAAATCCCAAAATTTTAAAATTTTGAATTTTATTTTTTAATTATTGTTAAAAACCACTAATTTTTCAACAATCCCCCACTGGTTTTTTTTAAAATAATGAAAAACTCTGTCAGAATAATAACAGTTATTATGCATAAAGAAAGATATCTTGCGATTTGAATCTTTCCTTAGTGTAAGCATCTTAAAGTTATTTTGAAATTCCTGGTTGCACGTAGAAGATTGAACCAGTATTCCTATATGATATAACCGAAAATACCACACACATAATAGCTCATGCGTTAAGTGTTCCTTTATAATCTTGCTTAGCACTTTTAATGGCCATGTGCTTATCCTGTTTCATGAACGATCCCGAGATAACTCTAAGTCTCATGAGAAGCGGCACCACTTCTACGTTCACATAGGTGAAATCCTTCCAGTGTTTCCGTTAAAACACTTGTCCTGTTTGACTGGACTTCATTAAGAGTTTAATACTCATCCCTCTTTTGTAACAGCCAGCACTATCATTCTGGATGAGGTTATTATCTTATTTAGTGCTGAAACTTTTCACTTATCAGTAAATTGTTGTTACCCATTAAACTCAATATTTAGAGATTTTCTAAATTAGGGTTGGGTTTCTTTCACTGGTGAAACTTTGAGTAAAGAGTTTCAACCTCATTCCTTTAGATGTTGTCCTTACTACCTCTCTCGTTAGAGGTTTAGTAAAAGGATCAGCCAAGTTATTACTTGACTTTACATATGAGATCGCAATGATTCCATCTTGAATCAATTGCCTTACATAGTCATGTCTCAAACTTATGTGTCTGGACTTTCCATTATAGATACCGCTATAGGCTCTCGCTAGAGTGGCTTCACTATCACAATGAAATGAAACAAAGGTATAGCTTAGCATAGAAAGGGATTTCTAATAGAAGATCCCTTAACCACTCACCTCTTTTCTGTAGCAATGCCTAAAGCTATGAACTCGATTCCATAGTTGAGTGCGTTATGCATGTTTGTTTCTTGGATCCCCAAGATACAACAGATCTCCTAGGGTGAATATCCACCCTGTAGTGGAATTGTTGTCCCCTGCACTCGATATCCAACTTGCATCGGTATATCCTTCCAATACTGCTGGAAATTCTGAGTAAAATAACCCTAGTTCTTTGGTTTCTTTAAGATAACCTATAACTCTACTTATTGCTTTCCAGTGTTCAACACTAGGATTACTCGTAAACCTTTGCTTAGTTTACTCACAGCGTATGCTATATCCGGTCTTGTGCATTGCATTGCATACATAAGACTGCCTATATCACTAGCATACTCTAGTTGTGCAACTGCTCTTCCACTGTTTTCTTTTAACTTAATACTTGGATCAAACAGGGTCTTTGCCTCTTTAATATTCAAGTGATTAAATTTTTTTATTATTTTCTCAATATAATGAGACTGGCATAATGCGAAACCCCCACCATGTTTTTTAACTTTGATACCTAATATGGTATCCACTTGTCCAAGATCCTTCATTTTAAAAACTGAAGAAAGAAACTTTTTGGTTTCAGTTACACCTTCCATTTTATTACTGATTATTAACATATCAATTACATACAAGCATATAATTACAATATAATCATTACATACTTTTGAATATATGCATTTATCAGCAATATTATGTTCAAAACTATAAGACAGAACTTTAGAATCAAATTTATCATGCCATTGTTTTGGTGCTTGCTTTAACCCATACAAAGACTTAACTAGTCTACATACTTTTCTTTCATTTCCTGGTAGAACAAACCCTTCTGGTTGCTCCATGTAAACCTCCTCATCGAGATCACCATTCAGGAATGCTGTCTTCACGTCCATTTGATGGATATGAAGATGATGTATGGATGCTAGAGCGAATAAGATCCTAATCGATGTTATTCGAGCTACTGGAGAGTAAGTATCAAAATAATCGATTCCTTCTTTCTGTCGAAAACCCTTAATAACTAATCTTGCCTTAAAGGTTTGAATTGTACCATCAGTGTGATATTTCTTCTTAAATACCCACTTACAACCTATTGGTTTGGAACCTGGGGGTAGATTTACCAATTCCCATGTTTGGTTAGATATTATGGAATCCATTTCATCATTAATAGCTTCTTTCCAAAAAGCGGAGTCTCTTGAAGACATAGCTTCTCTAAAGGTTTTAGGTTCATCTTCTATAGTTAAAACCATAGGTATTTTCCTAATCACTTTCTCTCTATCACCCTCTACTAGATGAAAGGAGAGTCGTTGAGAGTCTATATGATCAGGATCAAGACTCTTTTCTACTCTCGCTCTTTGACTCCTACGAGGTTCACTAGGAGTTTTCTCTTTTATTAGTGTTTCTTTTATAATTCTATTAGGAAATTGAATCTCAGCATTCTTTTTCTCCGTATATACAAAATTCTCAAAGAACTCTACATCTCTAGACTCTATTATTACATTGGTGTCTAAGTTTAGAAGTCTATAGGCCTTACTATGTTGTGCATATCCTACAAGGACGCACTTGATAGCTCTTGGTCCTAACTTAGTTCTTTTAGGTTCTGGAGTTCTACAGTATGCAAGACACCCCCACACTCTAAGATACCCTATGTTTGGTTTTCTTCCTTTCCATATTTCATATGGAGAGATCTTGGTTTTCTTAGATGGAATTCTGTTTAAAACATGACACGCGGCTAACAGTGCTTCTCCCTATAGATTTAATGGTAACTGTGCTTGTATTAGCATTGAGTTGACCATTTCTACTAAGGTCCTATTTTTTCTTTCCACTACACCATTTTGTTGTGGTGTATAAGGGGCTGTGCACTGATGTATTATGCCGTGTTCTTCACAATAGTTAGAAAATTCATTAGAGAAATATTCTCCACCTCGATCACTACGAAGGATTTTAACATTTTTATCTAATTGATTTTCTACTTCAGATTTATAGATCTTGAATGCATTAAATGCTTCATCTTTCGATTTTAACAGATATACATACACATATCTTGAACAATCATTTATAAACGTTATAAAGTACATTTTACCTCCACGGGTAAGAACGTCATTTAGTTCACATATGTCAGTATGCACTAGGTCTAATATTTAAGATGATCTCTCAATGCTAGGGAATGGTTTCTTGATTATTTTAGACCTTATGCATACTTCACAATTATCTTTGTCACTATCGTTATATGATATTAAGCCGTTTTTAGCCATGAGTTTTAAGGTACTGTAGCCAATATGGGCTAGTCTACCATGCCATAGTGTTACAGACTCAACCATGTAAGCAGAAGAATTCTTTTCATTCAAAGATAATTTGATCATCCCATTACAAGCATATCCCTTACCCACAAAGTTCTCATTCTTGGACAAGATCAACTTGCCTGATTCAAACACAACCCTAATCTCAGGTTTGCTTAAGAGATCCCCTGAGACAAGATTCCTCCTTATGTCTGGGACATGCAGTACGTTGGTCAGAATTACCTTTTTTCCAGAGGTAAAGATTAATTCAACGGTTCCTTTGCCTGTAACTTTCGATCGTCTTTCATTTCCCATTTGAACCTCTTGACCATCGGTCTCGTCTTCATAGGTTTTGAAAGAAGATCGATCGTTGCATACATGGATTGTGGCACCTGTATCATACCACCAACCAGGAATTTTCTCTTGAACTAGGTTCACTTCTGTGACCATTGCTACGATTTCATCGTTTACTGCATTAGCCTCTTTCTTAGGCTTTTTTTGGTCCCTACAGACTCGGGCGAAATGTCCGGTCTTGCCGCAGACATAGCAAGCTCCCTTAGGTTTGTTGTTTTTCTTCTTTTGGGTTTTCTTGAATTTCCCTTGATTTTTGTTAGGTTTAAGGGAATCTGCTTTCTCATAAGAATTATTTTGAAATGGCCGTTCTACTGCGTTAACCTTGGATGAGGATGCACCATTAGCGTCATTCTTTTTGTCTCAGTTACGAGATTCTTCTTCTATACGAATATGCTTTTGGATTTGTTCCAAGGTAAATTCTTCGGATTTATGCAGTAGTTTCTTCCTGTAGTCTCTCCAGCTCGGAGGCAATTTTGCGATTATAGCTCCGACTTGAAAGGATTCAGGAAGATCGATTTTTATAGCTTTTATTTTATTTACAATAAGCTGCAATTCTTGGATTTGGGCAAGCAGCGGTAGATTGTCTACCATCGTGAAGTCAAAATACCTGGCAATTAGAAACTTCTGTGTACCTTCTTCTTCAGCCTTGTATTTGTATTCCAGTGCGCTCCATATTTTTTTCGCTGATGTGGTCCCCGTGTACAAATCGTACAATCGATCAGAAAGAGCATTAAGGATGTGGCCACGACACAGCAGTTCATCTTCCTGTCACTTGATCCTAGCAGCCACTTGTTCTGGAGTATCAGTTTCCTTTGCTTCAGGTAGAGGTTGGAGAGTCGGGTCCAGGATGTAGAAGATCTTCAGAGTGGTCAGCAGGAATTTCAGTTTGTCCTGCCATCTAGTGAAATTTGAACCATCGAATCGGTCCAATCAGATCAGATCTTGGTTCATCAGTTTGACTGATGCAACACTTTCGGTGTCCATGGAATCACACTTTAAGAATGTTATAAATTTGGTTGGATACACCGAAAATCAGAAAAGAAATAATTGAAAAAATAGCAATTTCACTAGGCTGAATCACTTATAAAATACGCTGTCCTTAAAGCGTGATTCGTCCCCTTATCACTGCTGATGGGTTACAGACGAATTGCTTCCAGGATAAGACAAGCCTTATCTGGATCCAGCGTGCAGCAATCACGATAGGTCCACTATAGAACAATTTTAACGCAATAGATTTCTTCTGACAGATGTAGACGGTAGAGATGATCACAGTGTTCTTTAGGAGCTATGGACTGTATTTGATCTGATGGGAGAGATAGTATGTTGAGATGATGAAATCGGACTGGAATGGTCCAGTTTATATAGGCCTCAGGTTTAGACCCGTTGCTGTGTGATATCAATGGTCCAGAACGTTTGAAAAACGTTTCTAGCCGTTGTCCATTAATTCCAGATGTTTCTGGTCATTAGATCAGAAGATCTGACCGTTAGATTATCCTGGCCCGTCCGTTTTCGGACCGTTTGGCTTTCAAGGCAGAGAGCCGTTTGTAGAAACGGCTGGACGTTTCGGATTCAAGATCCGACTGTTCTCAGTCACCTATAAAAACCCAGGCTCATTTCAGATCAACACTGTCCTAAGGCTCTGACCAGACCCATTGCACTGGACCCATCGCACCGCGATCGCACCGTCTCGCGCCGGTTCGCGTAAGGTCGCGAAGGAGCAACCCCTCTGCGACACGATGCGGACGTGCGAAGTGCAAAGTGCGCCATCTAGCGCCACTACAGCTACACTGCCTCACTGTCCACGCCCTCGCCCTCGCCCTCGCCCGTGCCCGTGCCTGAGCCCGAGCGCGAGTGCGCCCGCGTGCGTGCGTGCGTGTGTTCCAGTGCTTCGCACTGGATCACGCAACCTAAGTTTTATCTCCTCCAAAAAGCTCCAAGTAGGAATACCCTTCACAACATCTCATATAAATCACAAAAGTTTCTTTTACATTTCCGATGTGGGACAAAGCACACACACCGCACTTTTTAATTCAAAAAATTCAAAATACGTTTTGGCGGGAAAATCCCAAAATTTTGAAAATTCGAATTTTATTTTTTTATTATTGTTAAAAACCACTAATTTTTCAACAAGGTTTTGTGCAAGGCCCCCAACAAAGTGGTATCAGAGCTAAGTTCATTGAACGGGTAGGATCGGTTTGAATTATGGAAGGTGGCTCAAGGATGATCAGCCTCAATGGTTCTAACTGGACCATATGGAAGGCTAAGATGGAGGACTTGCTTTATTGCAAGGACCTATATTCTCCAATCTCAGGCATATCAGCAAAATCCAAGGATATGACTGATGATGATTGGAAGAAGATGGACCGAAAGGCGGTAGGGTTTATTAGACAATGGTTGGATGATTCTGTGTTCCACCATGTGTCTACTAAACCTCAAATTAAAACCTATGGCTAAAATTACAAGGGTCAGTATGAGAGGAAGACAAATTGGTAATAAGATATTTCTGATAAAGCGACTTGTAAATCTCAAGTTCAAGGATGGTGGTTCTGTGGCCGAGCACATGAATGAGGTCAGCAATATAGTGAACCAACTCACCTTTATGAAGATGGTCCTGGATGATGAATTGCAGGCTTTACTATTGCTTAGTTCATTGCCTGACAGTTGGGAGACATTGGTGGTGTCTCTAAGTAACTCCGCGCCAGACGGAAAGATATCCATGGAACAGGTAACCAGTTATCTCTTCAATGAGGAGACAAGGAGGAAGTCTCAGGGGTCTACTCAAAGAAGAGGCTCTTGTGACGCAGAACGGGGAGAGGAAAGAACGGAAGGGCGGGAAGGCCCGAGATAAATCAAGAGGCAAGTCGAGTAACGAGAAAAGATGTTGAATCTTTGAAATTGTGGCAAGAAGGGCCACTACTGAGCATGAATGTCGTGGTAAGAAAAACGACAAGAAAGGAAAAGGGAAGGAAGATGAATCTGATTCCACTGCGGTCGCTTCAGATGGCGACATGGTAGTTATTCTTTCTATAGATCACGATGTATGTCTCACGGCTACGAGTCAGGGCACTGACTGGGTGATAGACTCGGGAGCTTCTTTTCATGCGACTCCACACAGGGACTCCTTCATAAGCTATAAGTCAGGTGACTATGGGACTATAAAGATGGGAAATTCTGGCGTATCAAAGATCGTGGGAGTTGGTGATATTTGTGTGAAAACTGATGTGGGCTGCACATTGGTTCTCAGGGATGTGAGGCATATCCCAGACCTTCGCCTCAACTTGATGTCGACGGGAAGGTTGGATGATGATGGCTATGAAAGCCGATTTGTTGGTGGGCGATGGAAGCTCATCAAGGGTTCGTTGATCGTGGCTAGAGGAAAGAAGTGTTGCACCCTGTACAAGGCAAGTGTCAGTATGTGCAAGGGTGGATTGAACACAGCGGAAGATTCAGCTATTGACATGTGGCACAGGCATTTAGGCCACATGAGTGAAAAAGGGCTTTAGCTACTAGCGAGGAAGCAGCTCCTTCCAGACGTGACAGGTATGCCTCTCAAAACCTGTCTTAATTGTTTATCAGGGAAACAGTATAGAGTTTCATTTGTTAAAACTGCTTCTCATGTTAATAAAGTGCATGCATTAGATTTGGTTTATTGGTCCTATGAGGACAAAAACCTTGGGTGGGGCATTGTATTTTGTCACTTTTATAGATGATGCATCTAGGAGGGTTTGGGTTTATACTTTGAAATCCAAGGACGAGGTCTTTGGTATGTTTAAATTGTTTCATGCTATGGTCGAGAGAGAGACAGGTAGACTATTGAAGTGCATCCGCACTGACAATGGTGGTGAATACATTGGTGACTTTCACGAGTACTGCAAGTCCCAGGGTATACGGCATGAACAGGCGGTTCCCAAGACCCCCAACATAATGGTGTAGCTGAGCGAATGAATCGCACCATTGTTGAGAGAATCAGATGCATGTTATCCTATGCGAAGTTGTCCAAGACGTTCTGGGGAGAAGCAATGCGTACGGCGGTGTATTTAATAAACAGGTCTCCATCAGCCCCGTTGAATGGAGAAGTACCTGAGAAGGTGTGGACTGGACAGGATCCATCGTACAGTCATCTCAGGGTGTTTGGATGCAGGGCATCCGTTCACGTACCAAAGGATGAGAGGTCCAAGCTCGATATGAAGATCAGGCAGTGTGTGTTCTTAGGGTACGGTGATGAAAAGTTCCGTTACAGGTTATGGGATCTGATCGGGAAGAAGCTCGTCAGGAGCAAGATGTGGTTTTCTTTGAAGATCAGTATATCGAAGACATTGGTAAGCTAGAGAAGAACCAGCCTAGTTCAGGTGAGCTAGAGGACATGGATCCGATTACTCCTCCCGTGGTGCCTGATGACGGGGGAGTACAGCAAGGTACAAATGACGAGGGAGTTCCTTCAGAAGATGGACCAGGGGAGCAGCCCCCACTTGATCCACCTGTTGAGCCACAGGTGAGGAGGTCATCTAGGGACAGATAGCCGTCCAAGAGGTACTCTCCACATGAGTACATTACGCTAACTGATGGGGGAGAGCCAGAAGATTATTCTGAGGCCCTAGCCGACGAGCATAAGGGGGAGTAGTTGAAAGCTATGCAAGAGGAGATATAATCCTTGTATAAGAACCACACCTATGATATGGTGAAATTGCCTAAGGGCAAGAAAGCTTTGAGCAACAAGTGGGTGTTCAGAAAGAAGATTGAGCAGAAGAATTCACAGACGAGGTTCAAGGTCAGACTTGTGGTGAAAGGGTTTGGTCAGAAGAAAGGTATAGACTTCGAAGAGATATTCTCACCAGTGGTGAAGATGACATCCATACGGGTGTTGCTTGGGTTGGCGGCTAGCATGGATCTGGAGATAGAGCAGTTAGATGTTAAAACTGCCTTTCTCCATGGTAACCTGGAAGAAGAGATCTACATGCACCAACCAGAGGGGTTCGAAGTCAAAGGCAAGGAGCATATGATGTGTAGGCTGAGGAAGAGCTTGTATGGGCTGAAACAAGCTCCACGGCAATGGTACAAGAAGTTCGACTCGTTTATATTGAAACATGGGTATGACAGAACGGAGTCGGACCACTGTGTGTTCACGTGCAAGTTCTCAGATGGTGATTTCTTAGTTCTGCTATTATACGTTGATGACATGCTCATCATGGGAAAAGACATCAAGAAGATCGACAGGCTGAAACAGGAGTTGGGCAAGTCTTTTGCGATAAAAGACTTGGGCCCGGCTAGACAGATCCTAGGAATGAAGATAACCCGTGACGAAGCGGCGAAGCTCCGTCATCACAAGAGCGGTATATTGAGAAAGTCCTAAAGCGGTTCAATATGAATGCGTGGCCGGTCAAGATTTCACTAGATGGTCACTTCAGATTGAGCGACAGGCGGTGTCCCAAGACGAAGGCGAAGTGGAAGAGATGCGAGAAGATACCCTACGCGTCGTCGGCGTAGGAAGTTTGATGTATGCTATGGTGTGTACACGCCCGGACATAGCATATGCGGTTGGTGTTGTCAGCCAGGTATCTTGCCAATCCTGGTAAAGAGCATTGGGCAGCGGTGAAATGGATACTACGGTATCTAAGAGGCTCATCTAAGTTGAGCCTATGCTATGGTGACGGTAAACCTGTGTTAGAGGGCTACACAGAAGCAGATATGCCAGGTGACATAGATTCCAGGAAGTCTACATCGGGGTTCATGTTCACGTTTGCAGGAGGAGCGCTTGCGCAGCAAGTTACAGAAGGTCGTAGCATTGTCAACTACAGAAGCCGAGTACATTGCAGTCACAGAGGCATGTAAAGAGATGCTTTAGATGAAGAGGTTTCTACAGGAACTTAGCCTAAAGCAGGAGGAGCACGTGGTCTATTGCGATAGTCAGAGTGTTATACACTTGAGCAAGAATCCAAGTCAGCATTCCAAGTCAAAGCACATAGAGATTCGGTATCACTGGATCAGGGATACTTTGGAAGAGAAGGTGTTACAGCTTGAGAAGGTCCACACGGACGATAATGGGTCAGATATGATGACCAAGGCCTTGCTTAAGGGCAAGTTTGAGGTTTGTAGAAACCTGGCTGGCTTAAAGAAGGTGAATCCCTCCTGTGTCAAAAATGGGGAGATTGATGCATTGATTATTTTCATTGCTTTATTATCCATAATTCCGGTTTGTTCTGGAGGGCTAGATCCTAAGGTTTTGTGCAAGGCCCCCAACACCACTTCCATCAATACCTTTGTTTCATTCCTCTGCAATCTAAAAAAAAAAAAAAAACACTATATCTGCCTATCCATCCATCCACCACACCCTTTTCCTAAGGTTGTGTATATAGGCCTTCTTCATCTGCTCATTTGAGATAGATGTGAAAAAGAACCTTTTCCTTTCAAATACAGCATCGACCATCCAACAGTACTCAATAGCAACGATTAAAAGGTATGAATAGATCCAAAGTCTCAATATTTTTAATTAATTGTAGATGCTTGATGATATCTTATGGTGATCCACAAAGCTTAATTAATTAATCTAAACCTTTAAGAAATTTTATTTTCTGCTTTGTTTTCAAAAACTTTAGCAGTGATGCACATAAGTATTGAATCAACTTGATTTTTTGGGAGCTGTTGATACAAAAATCTGGTTAGCCTTTCGCTCCACCTTTGTATACCTGTACAAGAGACGAACAAAGGAGACCCTGGCTAGTATAAGGGACCCTCCGATGCCTAAATCAAGTAGGGAATCTGGGTCTAGTAAAGTAAGAGATTTTAGGCTAGAGATTGTGTGTACCTTTTACCATTAGAGGTGCTTCTATTTTTTGTTGAGCTTTGTAGTCATTCCATCATGGTTTTTTTTTATTTCCTGAAATACATTTCATTTACCAGCTGCACCCATTTATTATTAACTCTTACCTAAAATTCAGTCCAAAATCAAACTCAGGTGCCAAAATAGTGAGAACGATCGAGGAAAGGGCCCACCGTACAAAAATATACAATTGTATTGTGGCCCACCCTTATGTCTATACCCATCCAGCCCATTAGTAATATACACCCTATCAAGTTCAAGACTTTTGGAATATCAAGTTGGTCAAATCAGTTGAAATTGGAATATTAGGTTGGTGAATTAATTTTACATTATTTCTTTCGGTGTGGCCCACCTGAGTTTTGTATCTTTATGGAAGACCTAACATGAAGCACGGTTTGAATTCGACACATGTCAATATAGTCCCAAAATACATCGATGTGATGATCTATACACGGTGAGCCTATTAGGGGATCGTGTAAAAGCAAACTCGAATTCAATAAAGCAAGGAAAAGTCAAACACAAACCAAAACACACAAAGATTACATGATTTTTACGTGGAAATATTTCATGGAAAAAAACCACAGTACAAAGCAACAATCAATCTAGTATTAAATGATATTATAAGATATGAATGCACTTACTAATCTAAACAACCCCAAAATCTCTTTTCAAAACCCTGGCTTTTCTTTGAAACACCCTAGGAATGTCTTAACATTCACTTAGAATATCTTAAGTCTGCTTACACTCAATGTATATTCTATCACAATCGGAATTAGAAAGAAATTATGCACTTACATAATTCTGGGCACTTCATCGATGGAACATTGATGGCATTGACAACCATTAAAGACTAGTCGATGACATTGAAGCCACCTTCCATGGCATCGAGTAGCAACTCCAAAACCATTTGACGAGCAACGAGAATTTTTCTAAATTTTTTTATGGCATCAAGTGGTTAGTTAATGGAATCTGCGTACCCTTGACCTCGGTTAGATTGAAGACATCTTACAACATTTATGAGGTGTTTATATCTTTGTGCTAAATACTAATTTCTTCTTCTCTTGTGTATTTTCCTTATGTTTCCCAATGCCAGCTCATTTTCCCTCCTAAGGTCACATGCTGAGGTGTATGATTTGAAGTGTCCATATTCTAGCCAGGAGCAACCAACTATTGGTCCATAATCAAGCTTGGTAGAATATCCTAACCTTTTATTTTTAGAATTGAATGCTAGTCATTGGTCATTGGAAATTTTATTTTCGTTTGTTCTAAATTCATCTACCTACCTAAATGATAGTCACAATCATCGGTTCATTGTTTTAGGCCAGATCCAATACACACCACGTTTCTACCCACAAACTCACGTGTGTGGCTTACTGTGATGTTTTAGTGACATCTAATCCATCCTTCACGTGTGGCCCCTCCTATTCTTGTTGGCTTCTGAAACTGATCAGGTTGATCCAAACTCAAGTGGGCCCATGTTGTAAAATCATGCTTTAACATTTTGTGACCCACCTGAGTTTTGAAATGGCCTAATTTTTTGGGTGTTCATTCAACCTGTTTATGCATCCTTTGAACGGTTTACATTGAATATGCAAAATCAGTAGACCCCAAATATGATCTGGAAAGATTTTAACGATGGGAGTCCCCATCCCAACTTTCCCTGTGGTGTGGCATACCCTGAGTTTTTTATCAGCCTGATTTTGGGTAACATAGGAGAAAATTAGGGGGTTCACATGATGGACATTTGGGATGTCTCTGGAAGATCTCATTCGCAGATTTGTTAGTACGTTCCTGGTTGAGAAATGTTCACAAGCAAAAGCTTCTACCTGAACTTCCTGCCAAACCTTCATTTTGTGTGGATCATCCAACCCATCCAAAAGGTGGGCTGCACCATAAACATCTTTTAGGGAAACATAGGACCAATCTACTCATTAGGTAGGCCACAACCACAAAATGAATCGTTGCTCGCCATCAATGTCATGGTGAAGCCCAACTGGTGAGTTTTGGGATTTCACCACCTATGGGTACTTGAACCCTTGACCTGGTGTTGAAACTCTCGTGAGTCTACCACCCGGACAAGAGTGAAGACCCCAACTGATGAGTTTGAATATCCATGGTTTTGGTGATCCTTATGTTGAGGGCCACCATTTTGACAGATTGGATGTTCTTTAGAATAACATGTTGGAGGGAAAGAAAGGGTTATGTGAACATTTCTCTTTGATTGGAGGACAATTAGATTTAACACTGTTTCAAAGGACTAATAGACTCAAAGTCCTGAGAAGTGGCCTCTCCATGTGACAAACTTGTGAGGGATCCAGGGGATACAAACATCTTATCTTGAAAAGCAGGCTGATAAATTCATTAGGTGGAACACACTTATGCTTTGAGGAAGAACTGATCTGATTGAATATTGAACTAGCCATGTAAATTGTGGAACATGAAGATGCATAGTGTTTTTATTGTAGTAATATAGTATTTAATGTTGTGTATTATTGCATCAGCAACATACTATTATCTGTTATGTCAATAGCGTAGTATTTACTATTGAAAGTGTTATATTTTATTTCATTTTATTTCTACTTTATAAATTGAGTTCCTCCTCGTCTAAAAGCTAAATAAGCTCTGAGATGGAGCCGAATAAGAGAGCTACAAACAATGTCAGTTTCAAAGGTACCATTCGATAAATTTAAAAATAAGATTTGAAAATTAATTTAGTTGTTGAAAACTTAAAATGCTGAATTCAAGTATTTATGAGTACTGAAAATTTTGTTTGATAATTTGTCTAAAAGACGTCCTATGTCTGAAAATAAATATTTTTTTATAAAAATCTAATTAATAAAAATAATTTACGAACGTCTCAAAATTAACAATTTATCATATTTTCTTTTATTATCTTATTTTTTATCTTTTGTAGAATATGAGACAAAATATTTTATTTCCTTACTACCAAATTTAGCACACTTATGCCCCATCCACGCAAATCTCTCAAATAGACCTTTAAATTGATGGACCATATATATCCTATGCCCTTATGATAAAATAATCATAACCCTTGGACTGGTGTACCGGAATGTCTTGTACAAGCATAGCATTCACCTCTACTTATTCCACCGACAGCATACTTTTGACTGGATAACCATTATATATATATATATATATATATATATATATATATATATATATAGAGAGAGAGAGAGAGAGAGAGAGAGAGAGAGAGAGAGAGAGATGCTCATACACAACTAGTTGGATCCTGCGTTTTGGTCCAACTAGCTGGCATTTAATGAGAAAAAAATTCTCTTAATTACAATACAAGTTGTCGTTAATTAATGCTAATTAATGTTAAGAGAGAGGGCATTTGCTCCACGGTAGCTTTTGCATGAGCTCTTTTGAAAATAATCCCCAGCTTGGGTGGGCCACGCTCTCGTGTTAATGTAACTAAAAATTCATCCTAACCATCAACTATGTCACCCCATGTTAGACCTAGGAACAGAAAATCAATTCCATCCATGGTTCAAGTAGACTACACAATTGGAAATAGTGTGCAAAAATAAGCTCACTTTCCAAAATGATTCCTTTGACGAGGTCCTCTTAAATGAAGTATGGCCGTGATTTTTGAATTCTACGCGTAATCTTTGGTATGGCATTAAATGATTGGAGTGGATTTCACTTACTCATAACCATGGGTCTTATAAAAATCAAAGGTAGACGTCTCCCCCTCTACTGTTTTATTGGTGTGGCCAACCTGGATCAAAAGTCAGTATAATATTTTGTCCCGAAAAGTAGAATGAGATGACACATCCGACGGTCGTAGTGGATCTCACATGCACATCACTACATCACTGATGGGCCAATAAAAATAAGGTTAGGCGTCCTCTTCTGCCGTTAAACTTCTTGGGCTCCGTTACAAATAAAAAGGGCCATGTTAGAAGGGATATAAAAAAAAACTTGAGGATTAACTGTGGCCCTTCCTCATGCAACACAGTTCGTTCTGGTCATGCCACCCACCTTGATGTAGGTATTATATATCCAGGCTGCCCATTGGTTTTTTCGGCTCATTTTAGAACATTAAAAAAAAAAAAAAAATGAAGCAGTTCGAAATGTAAGTGGTCCGTATCATAGGAAATAGTGGATATTGAACTCTTGCTATTAAAATTTTCCCAGGGCCCACCGTAATTTTTACTTGGCACCCAACTTATTGAAAAGGTCACAAAGACCTTAACGAAGTAAAATAAAAATAAAAAACAAATTTCAACTTGATCCAAAACTTTTGGACCACAAAAAGTTTTTAATACTCACTAACCACAGTTTTTATAGTGTGGTTAACCTGAGAATTTTATCAACTTTATTTTTAGCAACATGTCCTATCATGAGCTGAAAATATGGATGTAGGGCATGGATATACAGTACGTATATCTAGGTAAGCCCAAAGTCAGGGATGCACAGTAATGCTTGAGAACAAGTTACACCTTTTTTTTTTTTTTTTGAAAAACGCACCTTTTAAACAGCATGAGATAAATCTAACCTTGATTTTTGATATGACCTACCGTGTCATGTATGTAATATTTACTCCCACCATCAGATGTGCAATCTAATTGTCAGTCTAGAGCCAAAATATAAGGCAGACACCTAATTTAGGTGAGTCACACCAATATAACAGTTGAAGTAGAGATGTCCACCTTTGATTTTTACGGGACCCCAATCATGATTGTGTGAAATCCACTCCAACCATTAGATGAGACTGAAAAGGCTAGATGACAGACCCAAAAATAAGATCGACGCATGATTCAAGTGAGCCTCATCAAATGAACTATTTTGGAGGGTGAAACCTTTTAGAACACAGTTTCCAATTGTGCGGTCCACCTGAACCACCGATGGGGTTGATTTTCAGTCCCTAAGTCTAGTATAGGGTGGCACACGTGATGGTCGGGTGTATTTTACATTAGCAGCACAATAGGGCCCACCCAAGCCAATGACCATTTTGAAATAGGTGTTTCAAAGGTAACGTGAAGCAAAGTCCTGCCTCTCTCTCAACATTAATTAGCATTAATTAATTCAAACTAGTTGGATGGTCCAACTAGTGTGTGAGCATTTCTCATATACATGAACCATGGATGGAATTGATTTTCGATTCCTAGGTCTAACACGGTGACACAGGTGATGGTCAAGGTGGATTTTTACATTAACACCAAAGTGGGCCCACCCAAGGTGGGGATTATTTTCAAAAGACCTCACAAAAAGTTACCCGCGGAGCAAACGCCCTCTCTCAACATTAATTAGCATTAATTAATGAGAACTTGTACTTGAGATAAACTTTTTTCTCGTTAAATGCCAGCTAGTTGGACCAAAAGGCAGGTTCCAACTAGTTGTGTGTGAGCATCTCTCGTATAGTCTCTCATAGAGTATATACATCTATAGTACCTTTTCCATATATATATATATATATATATATATATATATATATATATATATATATATATATTAAAATGACGTGGGTAAGAAAAAATATTCCCGAAGCCCACTATGTTGTTTATTTGCTATCCAAATCCTTCATGAGGATTGGCTGGTGTACGTGTCCTGCCAAGACGACCGTGCTCAGCGTTGTACGAACCTTTCAAAGGATACGAAGGTACATGGCCCCACAATGATATATTTATTATATCTATGCCGTTCGTCAAATTTACGAGATCATTTTAGAGCATTATTAAAAAATTAATCATATCCAAACCTCAAATGGGCCGCACCAAAAATAGCAGTGGGATAATGATTTTCACTGTTAAAAAATTTGCAGGGCCCACAATAACGTTTATTTTCCATCTAATCTGTTCATAAGGTCACAAATAACTGTATGAAGAGGAAAAACAAATTTCATATTGATCCGGAACTTCTGTGACAGTCAAAAGGGTTTCAATGGTAGAAGTTCAATCCACCACTGCTTTTTTCAGTGTGGTCCATTTTAACTTTAGATCTGTCTTATTTTTTGGTTCAAGCCTTATGAGGAGCTCACAAAATGGATAAATGGTTTGGATATAACACATCCCTCATGATGGGACTCACAGTACTTGCTGATGTGAATACACCAATGTGTGGTACACCAGACATTCCGCTTCCAACAACCGGATGCCGCACATGATGGACATATATGGTGGGATTAAAACATCACATCACAATGGCCCCACACTTCTATTTTGTGGAAGCGGATTGGTTAGTGTATCACACACCAGATATATAGTGTACTGACATCAATAAATTTTGAGGGTCTCGTCATGATGTATGTGATATATCAAAATTGTCCATCTAATTTTTGAGCTCGTCTTAAGAGTTTAGACGAAAAATAAGACAGATCTAACAATTAAGTGGACCACATTAGAAAAAGCAGCGGAAGATTGAACTTCTGCTGTTGAAACCCTCTTGGGGTTCACTCAAGTTTTGAATCAATATGAAATTTGTTTTTACTCTTCATTTAAGTCTTTGTGACCTTATGAATAGATTGGATGGAAATTAAACGTTACGATGGGCCTACGAATTTTTTAATGGTGAAAATCATTATCTCCGCTGCTATCTGTGGTGTGGTCCAGTTGACCTTTGTATATGATTCATTTTCAAGATGTTACTCTAAAATGATCTCGAAAATGGATGAACCGTGTGGATATAATAAATACATCATCTTGGGCCATGTAACTTTGATCTCCTCCGAATAGTTCGTACAACTCGGAGCTCGAGGAGCGTCAGCGCTCGTCTTCGCACGACACTTACATACACAAGCTATATAGCTGACGTGTGGCACACCAGCCAATCCGCTTCCCTACTTTGTACACAGCATCGAACCACTTCCGTCTCTAATTCTCTTTTGATTTTTTATTTTTTTAAAAAGAAAAAAATAATCTTTTGACAGTTTATCTTGCTCTCTCTCCTTAGCTTCTCAGAACTGAAGTCATATACACAGGCATTATTTCTGGCAGTACTTTCTTTTCATTCCTCTGCTACCTTCAAAAACGCCATCACTTGCCCATCCATCCATCTGTCCAGAATGGATTTCTTGGGTCCAGTTGTGCAGATCATTCTCTTCTTCTGGGCTCCTGTTTTTCAGCAGATCGGTTATCTCAAACACCTTAATAACAATGTAGAGACATTGAAAAAGGAAACGGAAGACCTACAAGACAAGCGTCACCAAATTCAAGCGGACGTCGATGATGCTATATCAGTCGGAAAAACACGGGTTCGCCTAGTGGAGAACTGGCTTGTGGACGTCACCAATATCGAAGCTCAAGTCGATTATTTAAGAAGGGAATTCGAGCAACCTAGAACATGCTTGAACGGTTGTTGCACCAATCACTTCTCTCGCTACAAGCTGGGCAAAAGGGTCGTTAAGAAGCTCAAAGATGTGGAAAACCTCAAAGCTAAAGGGGTCTTCGATAAGGTGGCTGAGAGCCCTCGCCGGCCGAGGGTGTTGGAGATGCAAACCTCGCTACCACGAGTACAGCAAAGCACGTCTGAGGAAACCATGGAGGAGATATGGGAATGCTTACACGACGAGGAAAATGGCATCATAGGCGTTTATGGGATGGGCGGAATAGGGAAAACCACTCTCATGAAAGCCATAAACAATAAGTTCATTGGAACTGGTCACTTCAACATCCTGATTTGGGTATCTGTGTCCAAGGACCTCAACTTGGGATTAATCCAAGAGCACATTGGAAAGAAGTTGGATATCACGTTCGGCGATAACGAAGATATGACAGAGAAGCAGGACAGGCTGTTTACTCGGTTGAAGAATCTTAGGTATCTGCTCATCTTAGATGATCTATGGGAATCATTTAGCTTGGTTCAAGTTGGAATTCCCAAGCCAGACAAGCAAAACAGATGCAAGATTGCAATAACATCCCGATCCGTCGCAGTGTGCAATGCAATGGGGGCTGATAAGTCTATTAAAGTCAGAGCTCTTCCGCCCAACGAAGCATGGAATTTGTTCTGTGAAAGATGTGGGGATGTAATTCTGTCATCTGAGATTCGTCCAATAGCAGAGAAGGTTGCAGAGGAGTGCAGCGGATTACCACTTGCGATTAAGACAGTGGGAGGGGCCATGCGTGGCAAGGATAAGAAGGAGGTATGGAAGAATGCATTGAGGGCATTGGAAGGATCATCACCTGAGGTTCCAGGTATGGAGCGTCAAGTGTTTCTTCCTTTGAAACTTAGCTACGATTACTTAGAGAATGAAGAGATAAAATCTTGTTTCCTGTATTGCTCATTGTTTCCGGAAGATTGTGAAATACCAATAGATAGGCTAGTAAGATGTTGGGCCGGGGAGGAAGGATTTATAAAAAATGTGAATAACTTGGAAGAAGCATCAAACAAGGGATGCGACATCCTTGAAAGAATCAAGGACGCATGCCTCTTGGAGGAAGGGTCTATAGGAAATCAATACGTTAGGATGCATGATTTGCTCCGTGACTTGGCTATATGGATCACTTCACCATCGTCGTCCATTGAAGGCTCAAAATTCCTTGTGAAAGCCGGGGAGGGACTAATGCAGCCACCAGAAGAGAAAATGTGGAGAGGGGTTGTAAGGATTTCATTGATGCACAACAAGATAAAAGATCTCAAAATTACGCCTGATTGTCCTAACTTGGTCTCCTTGTTCCTCAATCAAAGCAGTGTATGGCCTCCCTTTCGCAGTAATTTCTTACCTACCATTCACAGTAATTTCTTCGAGCTCATGCCAAAACTACAGATCCTTGATCTAAGTGATACTGGCATTGAATCTCTCCCGATGTCATTATTGCAATTGGTGAATCTACGTGTGCTCATTCTAAGACATTGCAGAGGTCTAGTGGAGGTGCCGCCATTGGGAAAGCTGAAGGAACTCCAATTTCTTGATCTCTCAAATTCTGGCCTCGAAAACTTCCCTCAAGGCATTGAAAGCTTGGTTAAACTCAGGAGGTTGGATATATCAAATGACGCTTCATTAACTGCAATTCCCTACACTATGATATTCGGGCTACCTAGTCTGGAGGAACTAGAAACAATGGGGACGAATGCACCCATGGACGGAGCTACTTTCGGTGAGGCTGTGAGCATGACACGCCTGAGATCTTTAAGTATCAGTTTGTCCAATCTTAATGGCTTCATCGCACATGATATGTTCCATCGATGGTTTTCGGGCTTGACAAGTTTCCATGTTGAGGTTAACCGTGCATTACTTTTCTGGCCTCCTTATAATAAGGAGATAAGCATTGGTGAATGTGAAGAATTCCCCTGCGGGATTGAGGGGTTGATAAAACATGCATTCTCTTTATACATCGATGCAAGCAAAGGTTTAACAAGTCTTTCTAAGTTCCCAGGCGATTTAAAGAGCTTAAGACATCTAGGAGTCAGAGAATGCAGTGGAGTGGAATGCATTATAGACTGGAGAGAGGTTGGAGATGATGCATTCCAATGTTTACAGAGTTTGGATCTCCAAATTTTGCCAAACTTGGAGAAGGTATTCGATGGTGGAGCGCCTCCTCCGCTGAACACAAGCCTGAAAAACCTCAGAATAATACGGGTTAATAATTGTGAAAAGTTAAGGAGTCTCTTCTCTTCTAGTATGGTAGAGCAACTACATCAGTTAGAGGAGCTTTGGATATCGTATTGTTTACAAATGAAAGAGATTATAGAAAGAGACAATCTGCCCCATAATTCATTCCCAAAATTACGCTTCCTAGCATTGTGTGACTTACCAGAATTAGAAAGCATTTGTAGCCAGCGATTTATGTTTATATCTTTGGAAGCAATGAACGTAATTTTCTGTCCACAGTTGAAGAAGCTCCCCCTCTTCAGCTCAAGCATCCATGAAATAAAAGGAGAAATAGAAGGCAAGAGAGAATGGTGGGAAGGATTAGAGTGGGAAGACGAGAACGCCAGGTCCCTCTGCTCCACAATTTATAAAGAAGCTTCCTCAGAAGTAGAAGAGGTGAAGTAGATTTCTTTCATTAGCTCATGTTTTACATTGTGACGAGAATATCGACAGTATTTTTTAAATATCACGATAATTTCTTGGGAAATTGATAATGCGCTATTATTATGATCATAATGGTGTGGGATTTTCAAAATCTTAGAATATTTTAATTTTTTCAGCTTAAATGGCAAAATTTATTACTATAAAGGAATTTCATTTATTATTTCATTCAGGCTGGTATAATTAAAATTCTAATGATTTAATAGTTCGTAGTAACTGTTTTTAATATTTTACTTTCAGGATACATTTTTATGAATAACACTGCGAGAACATCATTAAGCTCTAAAATCTCTCGAGATATTCCAGTGTCGAGAAATTTCCGCGAAGGTATATCTGTTTTACATATTTTATTTATTTTTTTTTTTTTTTGAGTTAGCTTTTCAGTATACACTCCATGTGTCAGTACACACCCATGTCAGTATATCTGTGTTACATTTATTTTTATTTTTTTTGAGTTAGCTTGCTAGTACACGCCTATGTCAGTACACACACTCCATGTGTCAGTACACACCCATGTCGGTATATCTGTTTTACATTTATTTTGCAGTTATTGCTGTATTTATTATTGCCTTTATTGGCAGGCACACCATCTTACGTGCATAAGCACTCGTAGGCAGGCACACCATCTTAGGCCAGGTCCCTCTGCTCCACAATTTACAAAGAAGTTCCGTGGCCGCTACCACGCAATCCGTGTAAATTCCTGTGGTATGTTGAAAAAGTTACCTCTCTTCAGCTCAAGCGTACATGAAATAAAAGGAAAAATGAAAGGCGGGAGAGAATGGTGGGAAGGATTAGAGTGGGAAGACGAGAAGGCCAGGTCCCTCTACACCAGAATTTACAAGGGTCCCTGATTTGCAGATGAAGAAGCTTCCTCTCTCCTTGTTGTAGAAAAAAGGTTATGTAGATTTCTCTCATTCTCAAGTTTTACTTTACGACTACTTTTTTTTTTTTTTGAAAAGCTCTCGATACTTTCACGGGAAATTGATAATTGGATTCTTTCTTTATAATGGCGTGATATTTTCAAAATCATAGAATATTTTAAATTTTTTTACTATAAAGAAATTTCTTTTGTGCTCGTACATTTAAGAGTTAGAAATTATTTATTATTTATTATACTTTTTTTAAAATTACTTGCAGAGAGATTTGCTGGATAATAGCGCGAGGAGAACATGAAGCCCCAAAGTCTCTCAAGATATTCCCATGTTGAGAAATTAGCCTGTATGAATTATTGCCTTCACAAGCAAGGACGTGGACGTGGATTGCGTGGTGTCGCAATCTCAGTGGTTTGATGACATGGCAGAGTTCCGTGGGAGCTACATGATGTATGTATTATATCTACACCGTACATTCATTTTTTGAGATCCTTTTAAGAAATGAGCCAAAACATCTGACAGATTCAAAGCTTAAGTGAGACCACACCATATGTAGTAATGGATATTGAACACTCAACTTCTTGGGGCAATGAAGTTTTCTATCAAGCTGAAATCTGTATTTTCCATTCATCCAGGTCTGTGTGACCTTATGAGAAGTTTGGATGGAAAATAAGCATCATGGTGGACCCTAGGAAGATTTCAATGGTAGATATCATTGTCCTACTGCTTTTGTGGTGTGATTCACATGGGCTGTGGATCTACCTCATTTTTGTGCTCATGCCCTAAAATGATATCTAGAAATGAATTGACGGTGTGGATGTAATACATACATTATTTTGGGTCCACAGAACATTGCCACGTAACACGCCAGGGAGGTACACAATCAGCCTCCGGCAATGGTAACCTCGGAACGTGTAGAAGCATTTCTAGGAGCTCACTATGTCTTCTATATTTATTTTGAAGCACTTATTGTTGTATTAATTACTGCTTTGGAAGGCTTTGTCACTCACTGTTTTATTTTATTGCTGAGAACGGTTTTTTTTTTCTTTGTACTTTTACCGGAAAATAAGTATTTTTGTGGCTATTACGTTGTCCCCTTCGATGAATGGATGGCGTTGATAAAACATATACATCACCATGGCCAAACAGACTTTACTCAAAACTCTCCTTCACGCCCATAGTAAATTAGTTCTCCACAGACTTCACTCAACCCCCTAAGTGGGACCCACCGTGATGTTTGTGAAAACCTATGGATATGTTTGTGAGAAATCATCCGGTACTTCCATTTTTTCAGCTCATGTTAGGACATGACCTCAAAATGAGGCAAATCCAAAACTCAGGTGGACCCCATGATAGGAAACAATAGGACTGAATGCCCACCGTTCAAATATTCATTGGAGCCACAGAAGTTTTGGGTCAGACAAATATTTTTATTTTTCCAGTTCATTTCAGTGGGAGTAACCTTATGAACGGTTTAGAAGGCATATAAACATCAATGGACCTTAGGAGGGTTTCAATTTTAGGCACCTTCAGCTCCTCTCTCTCTCTCTCTAAGGCATTTCCTACTCCAATATTTTCCATGAATCTTGGATCTGGCTCATTTTTGGGCTTATGTCTTAAAATGAGCTATTAAAAGGATGAACAGGACTATAGAAAACAATATCTAGTCATTGATAAATTTGAAATTACAGTTGTGGATCACTCAATAAGTGGATATAGCTGGCTATTGTATTGTCTGCACATAATAAGCCCACCAGATGAACCATTCTGAACACAACTTGAGATTTTGGCAACGGCGGCTGTTTAAGCACACCACCACGACCGTTTATGCACACCACAATCTTATTGAGGTTCACTGTATTTTATGTATAAATCCATTCCGCCCATCAGCTGAGAACCATTAACCCTCAATGACCAGTTTGGGCTTGTTTGATTTTCATTTGGTATTTACATTACTCTTCCTTAATTTGACCAACTACTCTTTAGATGCAAAAACTGAGAATGCTGCAAAATATTTGTGGGTCCCACCATGTTGCGTGTTACTTATCCACACCGTTCATCTATTATGGCAGCAGAATTTATGGCATGAGCCACAAAATGAGGCATATCCAAAGCTCAAGTGGACCACGCCATGGGAAAAAGAAAATCAAACACTAACAGTTAAAAACCTCTTGGGGCCACTGTTTCTTTTAGTGTGGGCCACTTGAGTGTTGGATCTGGCTCATTTTTCGACTCATGAGTCAAAATATTATGGTAAAACGGATGGACATAATGGATATATAATATACATCACCTTAGGGTCCACAAATTTAAACTAAGCTCTTTTAAATCGTTTCCAAGGCAGGACACCCTATGAATTTTCAAACGGGGTGAAATGGTAATAATTACCCATTAACAGGGTGTTTACACAAGCTTTGAAAAATCAAACAGGCCTAAAAGTTTTGATGGGCTACAAAAATGGGGAAAAAAAAATGTACATATATTTGTTTGTTTGTTCCTGCAACCTTATGAGGTTTCCCAAACCATAGGCATGCAAAAGGGAGCCCATTTATACGCCAAGCATGTGTCAAAGTGGCACATGCATGTGTAATATAAAGCCATCCATCAAGTGGGCGGAAACATGTAAATGTTCTTGTTTCACTTAAATGGTACCCAACAGATATCTGGACCTGGTTGCATGTGAGTTGGAGTATTCAAGAATGAAATCGGACCCAAAAGGACCCCGACCCAGCAAGATATGAACTCAGTTGGCCCAAGCACGCATGCTGTAAGACCCGACCCAACAATCAATTTGAAGTTCTTCCCCCCAGGCCCACAAGATCAGATCGGACAGCAATTATAGTCGAGCAAGCACTCTTAACTGCAAACCATCATTGTAGAAGTACAAGACGAAAAGGAACACTCAAGCAAAGAACCAAAGCCTGCTTCCCAGCATATAACATATCACAAAGGATCTCTCCAACTTCCTCATGGTGTGAAAGCGAAGTAGCACTCAATCCAGCTGCTGTGGTTGGATTGGATCTCAGTTTTCCACGATTGAAATCATGGATTCCAACCCCACCTTTTCAAGAATGTAAATAATCAATCAAACCTGCAAACAAATCACTGAATTCCACGTTCTGGACCAATACAAAAAGTTACTAAGTTATTATTGGTTTATCAGTGGAAACATGTGGAGTTATATCTTTGAATCATATCCATGGTATAAAAAAAATGGTTATGTAACGGCTGTTATTTAATGGTAACGGACATAACCGTTGACACATTATGGGGCCTCTCACATGAGGAGCCACTTATTGAATCAAGACCCTATTCCTTAATTGGCAGAAGTTCTGTTAATCCTTTGTAAATTCAGGGGTGGTAACCAACAAAAGATGGGTGGTGTATCTTTAATCTTAAATACACCAAGGGAAATTGGATTTAGGCAGGGGGAATAACCAAAGTAAACTGAAAATACGCTAATCTATTATAACCAAAGTAAACTGAAAATAAGCGCTTCCCAAGCATGAGTGTAACAATCTATAAGTAACTTAATCATTCACTTTAGTACAGGGAAGTCCATGGGGAGGAATTCCACAAGGCCTATCACAGCTATTAACTAAAGATGTGATTCAAAGCTATTGCAATGAAGAATTGATCTGAAACAAAGCACTTCGTCCATGGGCTTGTAAAGAGATTGAATATTACCCTAATCCTTTTTATCAGATTGATCCAGTATGATAAATCGATGCAATCCTGCTTATGTTCATCAATAGTGACTATATCTTTTATAAAGGCCACCCCTTACATTACATATTGATAATTTCTAACTTTAGGTCTTTTTCAAATTGATCTAACTGTGAAATACTACAGCATATGTATCTAGGGAATAGTTGCTTCAAAGTAAATCCTCCTTAAATATAATGAGTTCGATTTCCTATTTCAAGACGTCAAGCGAGTTTCTGGTCGGTTAGGTGAAAAAAGGAGTTGAGTTCTTATTTCAGGCAGAACACGAATTAAATAGTGCTTTCCTTTTCCTCCATTTGTCAGTCTATCAGAATAGGGGACTTATCTCTGACATTTGATGCTTGAATTTGCCATATGGGGTTGACCACAGGTATTACAACAACTGCCCACTTATATTAAACCGCTATCCCTCTTCTTCAAACATTCATCTAACCACCTACTTATCTCAAAAACTTTATCCATTATAAATTTAATGATCTCAAGTCTACCTAACAATCAAGACAGCCATGAAAGTGAAGATTCTAAGAAGTATGTAATCCATCATTTCACCAACCCATTGCTTCTTCACACCCTATCAGGGTGGTCACTGCCCGAAATCTATGGCCCACTGTGTTGTGCATGACACATCTACTCCATCCATAGAGTGAACCACTTATTGTTAGGCCAAGCAGCTAAAAATTTGACCTACCAACGACTTAGTTGGCCCACACCACAAGGAACAACAGGGAGAGGAGATCATATGGTTGTGCAGGGTCCTCCACGGCATATAGGTTCCATCTAACACATTCCTCAAGTGAACCTCATTAGACAAAAGGAAAAAATAAAAATAAAAAATCCAAAATTTGGTGTAGTTCAAAACATAGGTGGGCCTTACCTGCCACATGCATTGCACATCATACAATTCCCTACAAGTTCCTCATAAAGATGATATGATTGATGACTTGTTCTCTTATCTGGAAAATGTGTCAAAAATCAAAGCAAGAGTTTTTCAACTGGAAACTAATAGATAACAGGTGTACTGCTTTACAGTGAGCAGCTCTTAAAGGACTCCAAGGTAAGCGCTCAAAACAAATTACTGGATAGGCCAAGTTCCACACTAAGCTATGTACACTATACAGCTTTTGCACCACCTACCATGGAAGAAAAAGTGGCAAGGACAAAATGCATCAACACATTAATGTATGAGAAAAGACCAGCAAATTTAAAGACAGCTGTACAGGCACAACATGCTTACGGTGTTCAGTTGCCGCATCTACATAAACTGGGAACAACCACCCAGTCATTGCAAAACAAGCAAAAAACAGCTGCTTCAGCTCTCATCTGCAAATATGGCCTTGCTAGTCCCTGAAGAACAAAAACAAAGCAATTCCAGGTAAATAAACTTCCGAACGAAAGCCATTTTATGCCTTGGGCTTCACATGAACCTAGGGATGCAATTTGGATTCAGGTCAACCCTAAACCAATTTACCCAGCCCAGGTTCGGATCAGGATGGGGTTAGAAAACACCAACCCGATTTGAAATCGAGCTGGGTTTGTGTTTGACCAAGAGCATATTTAAGTCAACTTAGGTCAGACAGGGAATAATCACATGTATTTTGGTCGGGTTGTGTTCTAGTTGGGCATCTCGGGTTGAAATTTGGGTCAGGTCGGGTTGCAGGTTCGGTCTTCTTGAGGTCAAATTGGGCTTGGGTTAACCCTCAACCCGACCCGACCCGACCCGACCCGCCCGAGTTGCACCCCTACGAGAACCCTTCTCCATATGCACCTTTACATGTAAGTTGGGCACCAATCCCAAGCATAAGATGGGCCCATTCCATGCGGATGATCAGCAAAAAATATCAGGCTGGTCCACCTAGGTCAGTTTTATGTTGAATGCAGGTTGGCAAGTTTCTCAAACAATTCATTGCTTTCATGCAGGTTGGCCTGCCTTATGAGTGGATCGCCTGATTTATGTTCCAGATTGAATTCACAGCCAAGCGAACCTTCTTCACAGCTCAGATGTCCAAGACATGTCAGGCAGCATGTGTACTAGGGGGCTGAAACTCTTTTCTTGGGAAAGCAAACAAGTTTTGTTTAGGAAGCAAGCATGTTCTTGGAAACACAATCGAGTTTTGGGAAAGCACATGAACCCAATTGAGTTAATTGACCCAACCCAAGTTCAGGTCAACCTGAACCCAATTGACCCAATCCAAGTTCAGGTCAGGTTTGGTAGGGATATCAAGGTCCTTGGGTTGGGTTTGTGTTGGAAAACACCAACCTGGTTTCAAATAAAGGTTGGGTTCGGGTTGAGCTAATTAGGGTAGGTTGGAATTAATCAAATATGTTTGGGTTGGGTTTGGAGCCCACCCTAATTAACAGGGACAAGGCTTAGATGATGATGATGATTTGGGTCAGGTTGGAATTGGGTCTGTGTGGGTCGATTATTAGGAATTCAGGTTGGGTTTGGGTTGGAACTCAGGTCGGGTTGGGTTCTCTTTGAGGTCAGGTCCAGCTCGAGTTAACCCTCAACTTGACCCAACCTGCCGGAGTCGCACTCGTAACATGTGCCACATTTAAAAGAATGTCGAGAAGGTTTGTGGGGCTAGCAAACCTTTGAAAGCATTAAGAATTTAAGACCCACAGTTTAAGAAGAAGAAGAAAAAAAGTTATATGTACTTATAACAGTGACACATACTGAGAATTAGCCTGCTGCGTGTAGGATTGTTGAAGGATATGCAGTTATCAGCTAATGTTCTGCTGCATCAGCCCATGAGTGGATTCACCTGCATGGCAATCCAACTATTAGAGGACAACAAGAGTTAAGAGCTAATATTCAAGGTCATGGTGGATACAAGACTAACTTTCTGTAAAGAAGCTTCACATCTTCTCCTAAAAATGAGCTTTCAAAGAACGAGTCTTCACAGCTTTTCACATCAATCTCTTCCATATCAAAGTCACTGCTATTGCAAAGTTCACTCCATTCAAACCACATCTTCGAAATCAACTCCTTCCTAGAACAAGTACGTTGGTCTTCCTCTTCTTGGGAGTCGGCAGCAACCAACCTGTACGTGTAAACTTTCTTCAGTTGGCCTGGCCGAAACGCACGTCCGATTGCTTGGCGGGTAACTGATGGGTTCAAATGTACATCCAAAATCAGCACCCGAGACGCACCCACCAGGGATATGCCTTCTCCACAGGCCTTGATGGAGCCAAAGAGAACCTTAGCATCAGGCGAGTTGTTAAATTGCTCCATTGACCACTCCCGGTGCTCGGTCATCGAGTCACCAGAGATCATAAAGATTTCCTTCCCAGGACTCCAGCCCTTTACTCTGACAAGCAATCTCTCCAAAAACTTCAGCGGGAGAAGATACTGACTGAACACCAAAAGCTTCTCTCCAGAAGATACAGACAGGCCCAAAATATTGAGAAAGAATTTTGTCTTCACTCCATCCTTCACTTCCACTTTCTCTACCACCTTATCTATCTTCTCATCACTGAGGACGACCCCCTTCTCGCCTCCCTCCACATTCTCCGAAATTTCCTTCAAGTGCGGGTGAATATAGACAGCGCTTGTCACAGCTCTCCTCTTGAACTTATCCAACTTTGTCAATCTTTCAATGGCATTTTTCTGCTTGGTCGAGAGATTTAGAAGCACAGTGAAGTCGACCAGTCCAGGCAGTTCCTCCAAGAAGTCTCCTTTGTAATAATGAAGCACATTTTTCGTCATTTCCCGGAGGTCCTGAATTACTGAAATCCTTGTTTTGAAATCGTCATCATTCTGGAGTGTCTCTTCGACCAGATCAAAAAAGGTCGTATCCACACCAGTTCTACACTGCCTCCTGCTCCCGCCTGATATATGCACTCTGCTCAGCACACGCCTCACGACAGCTCGAGATTCTTCCAACTTCAAAAACTTCGGCCGCACGAGGTTCAGGATGTTGAATACTTCCTGGACATGATTTTGGAATAGCGTCCCGGATAACACTACCTTGCGAGGTGTTTGCACCTTAGAAAGGGAATGTTGTACATCTGTGTTATCGTTCCTAGGCGTGTGACCTTCATCTAGAATAAGAAGGCTAGGGACCTTCAGCAACATTTCCCGACAAGCCGCTTCTGTCTTGCTGCTTTTGCAGTCACAGATGATGTTCGAGAACTGCTTGTAACCTAGAAAAAGGATGCTCTTTTTTTCAACCCAATTATTTAATACCACTAGCTGCTGGGACCTGTTATCGGCCTTTGAAGAGTAGAAGTCAAGTAAAGGGATGTTCTCGACTTGCCATCTCTGGAACTCCTTCTTCCAAGTGGGAAGAATTCCCTTAGGGAGTACAATCAGTGGTCGAGCGTGGGGATACTTAGCCAAAAAGCTCTGAATAAAACTGATTATCATGAATGTCTTTCCGGATCCTGGGGCATGTGCCAAAATGCAACCACCAGGCTTATCTGTTATTAAGTTCCTTAACAAGAAATTAAAACCCTCTAACTGATGGGGCTTCATTTGCTTCATATGCCTGGGATGAACAGTGATTTCCGTCACTGTAAGATCGTGATCAGAATGTCCAGAAAACAGATTTGATGCAGCTCCATCAGCATCCCTGATACTTCGAGAGTTGGACATGTATGTCCTTGTACTCTTTGAACCCTGACCATAAGAAAATTTAGGTTTCAGATAGACGAACTTTAGACCAAGGGCATGGACCAGAAAAAATTAAATCGAGATCTCCATTAACATTTAAGTAACTATATTGGTGCAAGCAAGTTTGATGGTGATCCAAAACACAGATATATGTAAACGGTACTGTGATGAGCGGTTGGTAACAGCACCTTCGTCGATAAAACAGATTACATGGTAAACAACTGAAACCAGCAATTGTATGCACACAAAAAATAATAAATAATAAAGCCAAGATGCCATTCAAGAAAGATAAAGTCTACATCTATGATATTAAGTAGCAAGGTCAGCAATTGAAGGGGCATTTAATGTGCAGTAAGATTCATTCGTTAACGGTTCCTGAAACCATGTAAAAGGAAATCTCCAATTTACGCACGGGGGGGGGTTAGCATACATGAATAAAAAAGGAAAGTGAAGCCAAACACCAATTATAGATAGAATGAAACAGGTGAATTAACAAGAATAAACAATGAATAGATCAAAACTGTCTGCTAATCCTCAACAAGAGAAGATTTTCCAACCAACTTAAATAGGGACAAAATGCAGCTCATCTTTAAAACTCAACAAAGAGAGCCCTCAAAAGTTCCATCAGTTTGCAATTGGATTACTCATAGTGCTACTCTCACCAGCCAGTGAATCTCCATTTCCGAAGCAGCAATCTGTGGAATTTGATAATGTTTAAAATGTTAGCATTTTTTTGTTCGTTTTTTTTTATACCAAAAAAACCACTGCCTTTCAAGTATTCCTAATAAATCTCTATCTTTTCAAATGTTAGTTGAAAAAAAAAAATCCCTGCTGCCAAAGAGCCATCCGTATGATTGCTGCATTTTCAAAATTACAAAACCGTCCTGGTATTTACTTATGGGCTATTACACCTTTTACTGCAACAGTTACCAACTATCATGGCATACCTTCACACCTGTTACCTACAACTTTTGCCAGTGCCACATGTGTAAAGCCATACACATGTGCATGGGGGCACATGTAAATATGAAACACGTGTATGAGATTTGATCCATCCATAAGCTTGGAAATAACCTGCAAATCCTTCTGCATGCTGCAAATGGTTGCTTTCTCTCCTTTCAGTCAAGCTAGCGTGACAGAAATACTACTGAGGGTCGAAAAAGCAGAGGTTTATTTAGGAATACTCGAAAGGTAGGGAGAATTTCAGTATAGGCCAAAAGGCAAGGATTTATATGTCAAAAGCCCTTTTTGACGAGTATTGTCACTATAGTATAATAGGCTTCATGTTTCTTCTGGAATGCTATTCTAAATCTGATATTTGACAACTTTTTTTATTTAGAAAATGGCCTTTAGGAACAGAAATAATTTTTCAGAGACCTGTTTGAAATCCTGTAACCTACAATATTTTCAGGTTCCTGATTCACAATTAGAATCCTTATAAGTTATTCTTACACCATTTTCAAGACAATAAATTTATTGTGCTGCGATAAATTGAGTTATGTGAATTTTAGTAAACCCGAAAAATTGATTTGTTGACAATTGCTGTATGAACTAGCAGCTTAGAGCTGCTTTTACTTCCACTATCCAGGCTTCATGCCTTTGTTCTTTGTCTGCACTGCACCAAGGGTTTCACAGATCTATGCCATTTTCTACCAGGAGGGACATGACAAATGCAAAAAAGTACAACCAGTTTGATGGAGCAAATCTGCAGTGTATAATATATCAATCTTCACAAGTATTTGCAATAGCAGTGCACAACCAATCAAAGTATATTGATATTGATTCACAACTATTGTGAGGAGGAAATGCATGCTTGTGTAATAGGTTTTCATGGAACTGCAGATGCATGCAACTGAATCCAGGAAAATGGATAATTGAGTGTACACAGGTAAAAGTTTCAGAGTTTCAACAAAAACTGCAAAACAGGAAGGGCCAATGCTTTTTGACTTAAGAGTTGGTTCGGAAGATCATAATCAAAGCCAACAAAAGAGTCCAAACAACAAGAGAAAATTTGATGAGTTCTTGAAACAAAATAACTATTTGCATATTTTGGCGATTCTGAAACTAAATCTGAGTTACTGTACAGAATGAAACTCGTATTGCTTGCTCCAGTCTCTTTTTTTTTGTAGGTTGTCCCTGTAACCAAACAGCCCTCTAGAGATGAACAGAATTTCCAGCTCCATAATGTAACAAATGACTAAGTCAAGCACATCAGTACCTTAATCCACTGGTAGTCAAATATCGTCTCTATGCTTTTCTGGATAACTCCACATATACGGCAAACATAGCCCAAATCATCTTTCAGAAAACATGAATGATCACATTCTTCTCCTTCTTGTACAGGAACTGAACCATCTGCGGCAGCATCCTAGCAAAAGCCAAAAAAAAAAAAAAAAAAAAAAAAAAAAAAAAAACATCATCAAGATGTTATCCTAGAGGAATTGACTTAGACATTCCAGAGCCTCAAAACATAATGCAAATGATGCATATGTCATACACCTGTGCTATAACAGCACATGCTTCTGGCATGTATTGGCGAAAAGGCAAGTTGCTTGCATGTCTCATATAATTTCAAGCAAAAATCACTAGTGCCTTGCAAAAAACTGACAAATAATTGTTTATAAATGCTACCATCCAACCCAACCTCGAATAGAAACTATGTAAAACTGCATCTGTGCGTATGTGAGGATGCTCATCTACAACTAGTGTTCAGAATATCGGTATGAGTACATGCACCGATGACTCATAAAATATTGTTGAATCAGGGAAACATTTGTACAGAGGTAGAATTTTTCAATGAAACTTCATGAGATGTTAAAAGAAACATGTTTACACATTTAGGAAATCAAAATATTGCAATAAACAACTATACATAATAAGTTTTCATTTTATAACGTCCAAAACCATGTGTTGTCAGGGGAAAAAAGCAGTGGGCAATTTTATCCAAAATGAGTTCAGATCATTCAAATACCATACAACACAAGTAAAAGAATCCATTCTCAATTACGGGGGTTAAAATGGAGGAAACTAGGATTCCCCCAATTTCCCCTATTCATTCACCCAAATGTTGATTTATTCATCATAAATCCATATCAATGCATTAGAATCATGCATAGAGATTTGCAATCCATATTAACATTTGAAAAAGAATGAAGTTCTATGATTTTTTGTCACCTTTGGCCTGCTACTCATTAGATGAGCTGGTGGACAGTGTAGTGTGTGATTGATCTAGGGTTCAATCCCCAGCTACCTTTCAAACAAAATTTGTCACCTTTGAGTTCTGGCCCACCTTCACTTCAAGTTGAGATTTCTCCAATCCAAGCTTTGATTCAACAAAAAACCAAAAGGAGTGGTGGATATCAACTAGGAACAAAAATTACACACACACACACGTGTGCGCGCGCACACACAAATCAATGATTTTAATTCTCACGAATTTCCAGAGTTTTACAGAAGTATCGCCGGTATCACCTAGAATAGGGAACTTCTATGTTGTCCAAAGACCAAAATATAGCTTGTATCACCACATTCCCGATAATAATGAAATTATCAATGATATTTGGAATTTTCTATATTACTTCGGTTTAGGTATTGCTGATCCGGCAATACTAATAATATTTGGCAATATTATCAATAATATTGCTGATATTTGAAACACTGCCTACAACACATTTGTATGTGAACTTCACATGCAATGGGTGCAGAAATGCGCACCAAATCCAAGATATTTGGTGCTGGATTCCCCAGGGTGCATTCTTCCTTTTTCTCTTCTCCAACAAAGTATTCTTCTTCTCTTCTCTTCCTCCTTCCCCTTCCCTTACAACATTCTCAACCCATCAAAACCCTACTTAAACCACCCTCTCTTTCTTTCCTTTTACATAGCCACGTGTGGACCCGCACATGCATATGTGCGCTCGTGCGTCCGTACGGACAGCCACTTGTGGGCCCCCGTATGGTGTTTTCCCTCTTTGATTTCCCTCCAAACCTCCATAATACCTAGATCCTTTGAATCCCTAGAAACTCCAGTCCTAAATCTCCATCCATTGATGCAAAAACCCTAATGAAAATCAGAATTTTTTTTTGTGAAACTAGGATCTTAGTGTTATAAATCTAAATTTCCGAATCTATTATGTGGGTATGCTTGATTTTACATGTTGATTGTTGAAATTAATGTGTAACTGATCTCTCATCTTGCATACTAGGATAGCTTCCATCATCCTACATCAATAAGCAATCTTCCATCAGAATAGCCGGGGCTGGGGCCGGAACCAACCTAAAGATTCTCGAAAAGTCGACTTTTGATGGGGCGAGCCTACCCAAGAGTCCTCCAAAAAGCGAACTCTTTCTCCATTACCTAAAGAGAAACCAACCTTCCTCAAAGGTCGTCTTCATGGAGGAAAAACATTTCCATAACGTGGAGGCTCTATAGGCAAAAGATTCCCTTGTCACCACCCACTATTCGAGCATCTATATTTGCTTTTGACCACCGACTTCCAAAGCGCCTCGTCTTCCTCCAAAACGCTCTAAAGATACTTCCCAAGCAAGCCGAAGTTCAAGGTTTTAAGATCTTTTATACAAGGGTTGCACACATCATTCCAATTAATCAAGTAAATTTTCTTCTCATCTTCCACTCCTTGCCAAGGAATGCCAAATCGGTTACGTATCGGCCGTATCGACCGAATAACGGTAACTTTTTTTTAATGGTTGTTTTGCTGTATTAATCATGTCATATGATGTGTTAATCATAGTAGAACATGTTAATGAGCATTTTACAGATTTGAGGTGCCATTTTATATTTTTTTAATATTTTTTTCTATTTACGCATTTATTTTAGACCTTTTTTTGAAAATTCGAAAAATCATTTTTTAATGATTCTTTTGCTGTTTTAATGATGCCATATGATGTGTTAATCATAGTAGAACATGTTAATGTGCATTTTACAGATTTGAGGTGCCATTTTATATTTTTTAATATTTTTTCCTATTTACGCATGAATTTTGGCTCCTTTTTTTAAAATTCGAAAAATCAATTTTTAATAGTTGTTTTGCTGTTTTAATCATGCCATATGATGTGTTAATCATAGTAGAACATGTTAATGTGCATTTTACAGATTTAGGGTGCCATTTTATATTTTTTAATATTTTTTTCTATTTACGCATGAATTTTGGCCCCTTTTTTAAAAATTCGAAAAATCAATTTTTAATAGTTGTTTTGCTGTTTTAATCATGCCATATGATGTGTTAATTATAGTAGAACATGTTAATGTGCATTTTACAGATTTGAGGTGCTATTTATTTTTTTTTTAATATTTTTTTCTATTTACCCATTTATTTTGGCCCTGTTTTTGAAAATTCAAAAAATAATTTTTTAATGTTCTTTTGCTGTTTTAATGATGCCATATGATGTGTTAATCATAGTAGAACATGTTAATGTGCATTTTACAGATTTGGGGTGCTATTTTATATTTTTTTTCTATTTACGCATTTATTTTGGCCCTTTTTTTGAAAATTCAAAAAATAATTTTTTAATGATTCTTTTGCTGTTTTAATGATGCCATATGATGTGTTAATCATAGTAGAACATGTTAATGTGCATTTTACATATTTGGGGTGCCATTTTATATTTTTTTATATTTTATTCTATTTACGCATTTATTTTGGCCCTTTTTTTAAAAATTCAAAAAATCATTTTTTAATGATTCTTTTGCTGTTTTAATGATGCCATAAGATGTGTTAATCATAGTAGAACATGTTAATGTGTATTTTACATATTTGGGGTGCCATTTTATATTTTTTTTAATATTTTTTTCTATTTACACATGAATTTTGGCCCTCAAAAATAACTGCAAACACCAAAATGTAAGATATTTTCATATTACATTCATTCTATTATATCTATCATTGATAGTAGATAGTTAGAAAATGAAATATATGAATTTTGTAGTCAAATTCAGGTTATCTGGTTCATAAATTCATCAGACAGTCCGATACAACTTCTCGCCAAAGAGTGGACCGTTACACAACCATAAACATGTTCCAATTTATAAATGAATGCATATTTGGAATGCTTAGAATATTCCAGATTTAATCCATATTTTTTCATATTTTTTTGGCAAAAAAAAATTTTTGCACCGTTACGCCCCAGTATCCGTATCAGTTTCGGAGGGCTCCGTTACGCCAACCGATACCGATACGGGACACCTTGCTCCTTGCCACAAAAAGTCCCACCTCGATTTCTCAAGTCTAACAAGCACCGAAGCCGGACATTTAAAGAGTGACATAAAATATAATAGAAGATTTGACAAAGCCACTTTGACAAGAGTGATGCGCGCTCCAAGTGAGAGATACCGACTTGTCTACACACCAAGCTTCCTCTCGAATTCTTCAACAACCTTATCCCAAAGGTGTTTTGCCAATTGTCTATCACAAAGCAGAAGTTCCACAAATGAAGCTAGGAGAGATCTGGCCTCAGATCCAGAGATACCAACAAACTAGTCGACCTCATCGATGTCCATCCACACCCCAACATTTTGATTTTAGTAATATTGACTTTGAGTCTAGATATTGCCTCAAAACATCGAATAATCGTTCTTAACCTTTCCACCATGATGGGATCAGCATCATGAAAAAGAAGAGTGTCATCCACAAATTGGAAGTGAGAGATAGGGGTGGCAATCCCTCCACCTTGAAACCACTGATGAAGTTCTCCTCTTGCCCTTTGACGACCATTCTCCCCAATGCCTCAACTACCACAAGAAAAAGGAATGGAGACAAGGGGTCACCTTGACAAAGGCCCCTAGAGCTTTTGAAGAATCCTTTGGTGGATCCATTTATAAGAATCAAGAAGTGAGCCAAACCAACACATTCACAAACCAATGCCTCCATTTCAGCCCACAACCCATATGTTGCATCATATAATCCAAGAAGCTTCAATAGACGTGATCGTACGCCTTCTCAATATCCAACTTGCACAGTAATCCTTTAGATAGGGGTGTAAATCGAGTCGAACCGAGTCGAGCTGGCCTTAGCTCGACTCGGCTCGGCCACTAGCTGACCTCAACTCGAGCCCGGCTCGGTCCTCAAGCCTGACTAGCCAGCTCGGCTCGGCTCAGTTCGGTCAACAACTCGGGCCAATTCGAGCCGAGTTCGCCTGTGCAGCATTTCCACAAACACCTGGACTGCACCTTCAAAATCCCACTGAATGTAAAACAACAGCAATGGTTTTACAGGTATTTTATCAAACACCTTCCAAGCAACATAAAAACCAAGAAAAAAAGGGTATTTGTTTCATGAAAACCTTCCTTGCCATCAAAGTAACCGAGTCACCGAACTGGTTCGATCCGAGTTCGATTCGAGTTGGGTTCGATCCGAGTCGAGTCAAGTCAAGTTGGGGCCAACTCAAACTCAGCTTCAAACCGAGTCGAATCGAGCTTTTTCGAGTCGAGTCAAGCGAGCTAACTGAGCTAGCTTGGTTTGTGTACACCCCTACCTTTAGATCCCCCGTTGTGCCTCGAATCCAGGCATTCGTGAGCTATAAAGGCACTATCTAAGATTTTCCGACCCAGGACAAAAGCACAAATATGATTTTATTCCAACCTTTAAAAAAATCTGATTATATTCCAGGTAAAAGGATTATCACAGAAATTGAAGAATTGCAGCAATTGTTTTGTGAAATCAGATATTTATAAACGAAAAGGTACCTCAGCAAAATTGCTAAAAGTATATGCATGTGTTGTGTATATGTATATGATTATGTGGATACATATCTAAGCAGTAGGCATGTTCATGTACATGGAGATAAGGAAAATAGATGGATATATCATTTTGAACAGAATCCCACAAGTTAATATCCTTAACCACAAAGACAACCAGTAGTCCTTAGCCCTTACCAAGTACATTCACTTCTCAGATAGAATAAAAAGGTTCTCCATGGAAGAGCTATATTTAGAGGAATGAAATGAAAATACAGATTTCTGTCAGTATACAGAATGATAAGGGATGACGATACCTTAGAATACTCTAAAGCTAGAGTCATTTCATTCCAAATATTTGCGAGGCCATCATTTTCCATATCGCCTTTATGGAAGCTCTTCATGGTCAAAAAATCATCTTGTAAGAGAGAATAAGAATCAAACCCTGCTTGTGCTGCCTCTTCTGGCGCTGTTTCATCACCATTTCTTTCATCATCTTCTTGTTTAGCATTAGAATTTGTTTCATTACAATTTGTTCTATCTTCTTCTCTTTCAAATTTACTCTCAGTGGAATGTCCAACCTGCATAAGATAAGAGCAACCTTCATTTCTGCAGAGAGCAAGGTTCATACAATTATGAATCATTTACCCAAACTCCCAAGAGAATTTTATAAGACGGTCATTCAACCATAGTATATAGGCAGAGTATTGGGCAATTAGATAGCAGTGTGAGCAAAAATTGCGCATTACAAAGATGAGGTTGTTGAGATGGAGTGGGAAGATAAACAAAGAATCAAGAATAGGGCCATCAGAAGTAGCCTATGAGTAGTCCTGATAATGGATAAAATGTGGAGAGCATATTGAGATAGTTCGGTCATCTGCAATGAAGACAAAAGATGGCTCCTGTAAGGAGGTGAACATTCATGGGATTTGAAGGGCCTGAAACACAGAAAAAAAGGATAAGCGGAACACCTAAATGAACTTGGATTGAGGTGGTGAGAAGGATATAAGTCTTCTTCACTTACCATTTACCAAGGATAGGGCCTTACAATAACAGTTAGCAAAGTAGGATTCGTAAATCAAAACATAAGCAGTTGGATAGCTATGATAATGATGATGACGATTTAACCAAACTTCTAACCTATTTTCTTTTTATTGGATGAATCTGCAGGGTAAAAGATTATCTTTGGCTCAGTAAATTAATTTGAAGTCAAAAAACAAAATTTCACAAAAACAAGAATTACAATAAGATTTTTTCTGTGAAAAGAAGATAACCTACGAATTGTACAAAACAAATCCAAATAATAGTTTAAAAATAAAAAATGAAATTCAGAAACAATCACTTTCTTTAAAACAAGGGTTATATTTAAGACTTAAAAAAAGAAAAAACAGAAACAAACGTACTACTAGAAGAATTTCAGTCCCTCAGAGGATCACTCAATTTATTTTATTCGCCATTAGGAAAATTGGTTATAAATTATATAAACTTGTAATGCTTGCTGATGTGGACTTCATGGCCCCTAGATTTGTGGAGGGTCGAGATCATATGACAGGAGGCCAACAACGATTGGCCATAAGACCAAGGCCATATGGGCCCATAACATGATATCCAGACCACATCCAAATTGTCAAATTCTCGGCAATTGTATAAAATCCTAAACGCGTTGACAAGTAGGACCATACTACAGAGTAGACATGGAAAGGCTTGTAGAACTTCTTTCCTCTACACTCTTCAATAACTTCCTAATCTATGGATTTAATTTAGAGAGGAAAAGATTTACTTATTAATGAAGGTTCTTACTTGGAGAACACAAAAAGAAGAAAGGGAACTTGGGTTGTCCTTGCTAAAACTATTGCTTGAGAAATAAGAGGGGTTTTTTACCCCTTCTACCCTCTCCAATAAATTCCTAATCCGTGGATTTAATTTAGAGAGGAAAAGATTTTCTTATTAATGAAGTTTCTTACTTGGAGAACACAAGAAGAAGAAAGGGAACTTCTGTTATCTTTGCTAGAACTATTGCTTGAGAAATACGAGAAGGAATTTTTACCCCTTCTTGTTTAGCTTTTTTGGGTACATGCAATCCACGCTGAGCTTTCTTGTGAAAAGCATGTATTTTAGTCTTGGTTTTCCTTCGCTTCCGTGTTAACTCGATCCCGTTGCTGCAACTCTGGGCGGGTTGAGAATTTAATCCATTCAGGGCTGCATCAGTTGCCTACCAAAAAAGGAGATAAAGTTGTGTGACAAAAACTTTCAGGATTCACTATGCAGTTCATTTTTTTCTTGCTAACAGCAAGATCAAACTATACCATTCAAGGATAAGAGATTAGACACTGCAGATCACAAGCATCTAAAATCCCATATACTGGATGCAGGTGTTCATTCCAAAATGGGGTCATCACCAGCCAAGCACAGTCCTTCAATAACCATAATGAAACTCACAAAGTCCACACAAGACACATCCATAGGGACCTGAAATCCAGCTCAAACATACATCCCCTTATTTCCATTTTCAAATACAATAGACAAATAAATCAGTGTTGAAAGTGATAAAATCTGAAAAATTCAATAAAATGGAGAATGTCCCCAAAGAAACAATAGTTGCAGTTGCACACACACACACACACACACACACACACACACACACACACACACACACACACACGGACACGCACACACACCCATGCGCACGCGCGCACACACACACACACGTACACACACACACACACACATAACAGACACACATGGTGATAATTGAACATTGTCACAGACAGCCATTCGATGCACACATTCTCAGCAATGCAAATAATGGAATTATAAATGCAGAAATAACTTACCACTACGTCATGAATTGGATTTTCATCAATGGCACTGAAGACAACCTTCTGATATAGATAAGAAGACTGCCACACACACACACACACACACACACACACACATAACAGACACACATGGTAATATTTGAACATTGTCACAGACAGCCATTCGACGCACGCATTCTCAGCAATGCAAATAATGGAATTATAAATGCAGAAATAACTTACCACTACATCATGAATTGGATTTTCATCAATGGCACTCAAGACAACCTTCTGATATAGATAAGAAGACTGCTTGTTCGCTTCAATAGTAACGCTGCCATCCATCATAGAGAACCCAAGCTCAATGTTTCCCCGACTCATTTCTTTCTCTATATTATAGAAGTTTTCACTTTGAGACCCCAACCACACTTCGGAATTGCATGGCTCAAGTTTAGCACTGGAAACATGCGTAGTCATAATCTGATCAACACCATCTTCTTCATCTGATTCGATAATAACAATGGATGTTTTATCCGTCCCTTTTTTATACAACAAAAGTTCAGGAATGTCACATGAAATATCTGATATTTTGCCTTGACTTGTGGAGCTACGGTAACCAGGTACATATGGAGAACTTCCACCAACACATTTCTGCATGTCTTCTGAAGATGATTTGTGATGTTTGAGATTTTCTACCGCCAAAACTTCATTATTTGCAGATAAATCAACGTCCAAGTCAATTATACCCGGAGGGATGGATTGGCTATTTTGCTGATTTGTTAACACTAGGTCCGCCTCCCTCTGCCCCAATAATGAGAGGTCACCATTTAATCTGGCTGTAGAAGGCTGAGATACTGGACCCAGACACAAAGCTGAAACTGACATCCATTGAGTATGGATGTCTTCAATTTCTTTGGTAACACTTCCATACACACTGTTGTCCACTCCTTCCAGTAGACTGCGTAAAGTGGATGGATCTGAATAGTCCTTTACATTGGAGTGAGACCTTATTTCTTTGTTTTCAATATCAGTGCACACACCTGCTACCAAAGCCACATTACGAAAATCCTTTTCACCATTGCAGTTTTTTGCCCTTTTGTATACCCTGGTATACGGCTCTGTTTTCCAAATACAAAGGGTTAGACATGAATAACATGAATATGAAGAGAGCCAATATCCTTAAGCAGTGACAAATAGCAGAGCACAGAAGAAAATATGCCTTGATAGCATTGGGAACCATGAGAAGAACTCAAAACTGCCAATTAAAGAAACCAACGATTCCAGGAGCAGCATATAAAAAATACACCAAATGCACACCAGCTCAAAGATTTCCTTATACAAGGTTCCTTCATATGACCAAGTTGGACCAACAAACTAGAGAGAGATGTTGTTACCTTGTCCTAGAGTGACTTGCAGTGTTTCTAACAAAATAATAAAAGATACACAGAGAGAGAGAGAGGGAGGGAGATAGTGACACAAATTATTCCAAACAGATGACCTTGTCCCCAGAAAAAAAAAATGCACAAAAAGACAAGACTCAAAGATGTAAATTATTCCAAAAAGATGACCATGTCCCCAGATCAAAATGCACAAAAAGACAGACTCGAAGATAACCAATGGACTCCCAGAGCCAGTGATCAGCAAATGGATTTCTTGCACGTTCTACAATAAGAAATGAGATGAATGGTCTACAAATTTGGACTTCTCGACAGTCACATGAGTACTTCAAAGGTCATTGTGAGTTCCTTTTTCTGGAAATGCAAAAGTCCTGGTTATGAAAACACGGCTAAGGCTGATGTGCATGGGAGATTTTAGATGATGCAAAGGAATGAGTCTAAAGAATCAAGAAATTAGTTAGTGATGCGCACAGAATTTGCGGAATTTGAGAATCGTCATTGGTTGGCCATCCATGAACTGCTAGTTCGTTTTTTTCTTATTATGCTCAGATATTCATGTTGAACAAGTGCGGAAAAGGCAATCAGATTGAAGCATCATCTAGCTCTCTATACAGTTTTCAGTAGGGCTGTCAATGGGCAGGTATAGGGTCTGGATCTGTCCAAGCCCAGCCTTCAAGATGAAACCTGGGACCAAGCTGCTTGCTGTCGGACTCGGACATAAATATAAGGCCGTGTTTGGATAACAGGGATTTTATGCCAAACAATGGAACAGGAAAACAGTTTTCCTTTGATGTGACAATTTTTATTGTTTGGATAGCAAAGAAAAGGATGGATTCCACAAAACAATCATTACACTTTTCCATAATTTGAATCTTGGCGCAAGAACCTAAGTGGCTGTCGTTGTGAGAGGAATACGATCGTTCCACTTGCTATGCAAACAAGAACCCAAAAACTGAAATCCATGTTTCAATAGTGCTCATAAAAATCATCATTAGATAATTATTATTATTCTTTCCTTCGTTTTTCTTTTTTCTTTTTTTTTTCTTTTTTTTTGAGAGAGATAACGAGAAAAAAATATTTACTAAAAGAAAGAAACAAAGAAACAACAACAACTAAAAATAGAGCCACCGAGGTGGCGACCTAGTTAAATCCCAAGAAAGAAAAGATTTCAATCTTAAGCTTTGGAACATTTACAGCCCACTCAACAACTAAAAATCTAGCCCTTTAGGAAACACTCTACTTTTTCACTCTCATTTATAAAGCATCTAGCTAGAGTTGGACATGAACTGAGCTAGCTCGGTTGACTCGCTCGACTCGGCTTTTTTTTTTTTTTTTTTAAATTATATATAACATGAACATCCCCCCCCCCCCCAATTTTTCCCTAACCCGACCTGAGCTCCCCCACTCCCCTCTTGCCCTAGCCCGATCTAGCCCCTTTTCTCTCTCTAACCCGAGTCCCAAGCCCCGACTGTCTGTCCAGCCATCCCTATAGCAAGTGAGCCCGACTATCCGGCCGAAGCATCCTCTCTCTCTCTCTCTCTCTCTCTCTCTCTCTCTCTCCTCTTCAAGGTATTATTTTCACTTTTCTCTTCTTCCCTCTCTATTTTCTTTTGTTTCCTCCCATGTAGTGAAGGACTTCGATGTTGAGGTACAGTATCGAGAGCGACGTGTTCGCCTATGTAATTTAATCGTGAAACAGACATTGAAGGAACAAATCATAGAAGCAGAAAAAGGTGATGAATGGTTATAAAAAATGGCGACTAAGCACCAAAGGATAATACCAGAATGGGAAGTATGGGAAAACAAAGGAATTCGATATCACAACCATCTTTGCATACCAAATATCCCAGAATTGAATGAAGAAATTTTGGAGCAAGCACACAGGAGCAAATTTATCATTCTTCCAGGAGGTACCAAAATGTATCAGAATGTGAAGCGTTCATTTTGGTGGCCAAATGTGAAGCGTTCATTTTAGTGGCCAAATATGAAGAGAGATATTGTTGACTATGTTGCACGGTGTTTCGTTTGTCAACAAGTAAAAGCCGATCACTAGAACCCATCAGGATTGTTACAGCCTCTGAAGATTCCTAAGTGGGAGTGAGATTGTATTTCTATGGACTTCATAGTTGGACTTCCCTTTACGCAAAAGAAGCATGACTCTATATGGATGATTGTGGATCGATTAACAAAATCAACACATTTCATTCTCATCCGTATAAATTATTCAATGGACGTTCTAGCCAAGCTCTACATCAAAGAAGTGGTGAGACTACATGGAGTACCTAGCTCTACTGTATCAGATTGCAACCCTCGTTTTACCTCGAGATTTTGGACAAAGTTTGCAAGAAGCCATGGGCACGACACTGGATTTTACCACAGCATATCTACATTCTGATGGTCAAACCGAGTGTGCGAACTAGAATCTTGAGAACTTATAACGGGCTTGCGCTCTCAATTTCAAAGGAAGTTTAGAAAATAGTTTGCACTTTGCAGAATTCGCTTATAATAACAGCTACCATACTAGCATTGGGATGGCTCCGTATGAAGCATTATATGGCCGTCCATGTTGTGCACCAAACTGTTGGACTGAAATAGGGGGAAAATGATTAACTGGGTCAGATGTTGTTCAAGAAGCAACTGAGAATGTAGAAGTTATCCGGAAGCGACTTCAAGCAAGTCAAAGTCAGCAGAAAAGTTATGTTGATAATCGAAGACATGATTTGGAATTTTCAGTAAGAGATCATGTTAAGTGTTCGCCAATAAAAGGCTTGAAGCGATTTCGTACAAAAGGGAAGCTTGCTCCTCGATTTATCGGATCTTCGAGGTATTGGTTCGAGTGGGAGCCGCTACATATAGACTTGCATTGCCACCACAGTTAGCAAGTGTTCAAAACATCTTCCATGCATCCATGTTACAGAAGTACGAAAGGGACGTTTCGCATGTTATCGATTGGAAAGATTTGGAGTTTCAAGAAGATCTCTTACTTGGAGAAACCATCGCGCATTTTGGACCGAAAGGAACATGTGTTATGAAACAAGACAGTGTCGTTGGTCAAAGTATTATGTAATCATCATGGATCATATGAAGCCTCATGGGAACAGGAAGCTCAGCTTCAATAAAAGTATCCACACCTGCTCGAAGAATAGTTCAGGTAAATTTCGAAGACGAAAATTTTATTTAAGGGGGTAGAATGTAACAACCCTGAATTTTCGTGCACTTAGAATTGCAATTAGTAGTAAAAAATAATTTTTAAGTTAAGAATAAAAACAAGTCAATAACTAAGTTGGTACAGACACTCTTTGTTGTGAGAGAGGTCAAAGGATTGACTCTTGCCGCCGCGACTCTCGGTTACGGGTGAGGTTAGAGGATTGATTCCTGGGGCAATAATAATAACTTTTTGCCAAATGACACAAAGATTTCAAATTCTGGATAAGGGAAGATGTGCTCATCCTATCTTATCTAGAAAAACTCTCTTTAAAAATGGGTACAAGAGAGGTTTCCTGCAGAAAAATCAAAGGAGAGAAAGAAAACCCTAGAGATAGAGGAGATTCTGGAAGGGGCTTAATCAAGTAAGTTGCAACCATTCGATCTTTTTATTTTCATGTTATTTTGTTTATTTTTGCCCAATCTGTTCAATGGACGGTGTGGATAGGCCACACGATCATTGCATAGGTGCATAAAGAAATCTTAAGAAAGAAATGATTTAGAATTTCATATCCGGGCAATGGTAGTTTAGGAATGGATTAAATTGCTTGCATCCTACTGCGTTAGGATGGATCGGAACGGATCATTTGATCCCAAGGACTGAAAGATATTAGAGCCTTAATTTTCAGATCGATCTGATCAGTGGATGAGGCCATATTAATCCAATCTAATCATAGACGTGAAATTATATAATAAGTTGTGTGTGAACCATCAGTGGTGTTAGATCTAATCCTAACCATTTATATATTGATCAAATCTTATGATGGTTACGTCAATCAGATCTAACCATAGGAATCATGTTATACCTTCGATTCTAAGATGGTGATCAAACAGATCGAATTTGATCCCCACCATTTGTGCTCCATTTGGGATAGATCTAACTTTTTGTCCAAGGAGTATGGATGGATATGACCGTTTGATGGCCATAAAGATGAAATGGTAGAATCATACATATCATACTTGAATTAAAGTTTGAAAGTATGGATGGATCAGATATAAGCAATCTATTGACCATTCCTAAATTGGGACTTTGTGATGTCAATGATGGCTCAGAATTGTCTCATATGATCAATGGATCATTTAAAACAAGAGAAATTAAGAAAAATAAGGAAACTTAAAAAGTTATAAATTTCGGATCATCTAGAAAATTCCAACAAGGTCGATTCGATTGGTCGAGCGATCATTTCGATCGGTCGAAAACAGCCTAGTTAGTCCAGTAACTAAATCCTAAAAATCAAAATGTGTTTGACCAATCGATAGGGCAATTCAACCAATTGAAGGGTATTTCGACCGATTGAAAGGCACAAAAAGTGTCCAGTGATTTTTGTTAAAATTCATATTTATTTCGACCGATCAAAGTAGGTATCGATTGAACCCCAACCGGTCAAAGGTAGTGTCTAGGGGTGCACATTAAACCGGCAGAACTGTGGAACCGGTCCGGTTTGGTCCGGTTCTAGAGTGCACCGGTTCCGGTTCCAAAAATCAAAGAACCGGCTACATCGGTTCGGTTCTCGGTTAGGGGGTATGTAGAACCGAACCGAACCGTGAACCGATCCGTAGAACCAAACCGTGGATCCGATCCGTAGAACCGAACCGTGGAACCGAACCTGGAACTGAACTTAGAACCGAACCAAGAACCCTTTGATTATTTCCATATTTGACTCATGATTTATGGTTTATAATGCACCATTTAATTATTTTCATAAATGTATTTTTGCACACCTTATACAATATCTAAACCATTCATCAAATGGACCACAACATGGATGGACATGGGCTAGATAATAAAATTAAACGTGCAATTGGGCTGGATTATAAAAAGCCCAAAACCATGGAACCGATCCGGAACCGAACCGGTTTTAACGGTTCGGTTCTAGGGTGCCGACGGTCCGAGTCCGGTTCCGAATATCCTAGAACCATTAGGAACGGTTCAGTTCCGGTTTCACCCCAGAACCGGACCAAACCGACCCGTGTGCACCCCTAGTAGTGTCAACAGATTGGTTAGACCAGTCGACAATACGCTGGAATGTTCTATTTAATTAAAATTTTGAAGTCTTATTTGCATGATGGAAATTATAAACAAGCTTTGTTTTTCATATAATATTGAGATGATCAGAACACCTTGGTTAATTGGATTGTGCCCACGTTGGGATGAAATCTTTCCAAAATTTTGTGGAAAAATAAAGTAAATGACAATGATTTCTATATATATTTCAGATTTGGAGAAATGATTAACCATGAGTGGGTTGATTGCACTGATGTATACCAATAGAAATATGATTTAAATTTCAATTATTTAGGTGATTGCAAACTAATTGATCTGGGGATAACATCTCGAAATCCACATCACCAGATTTTAGGTGCGTGATCCCGATATACTTCCTCTCCGTTGTAATTAAAATAGTTGGTTGATTGGTTATTTTGTTGATTGTGATTCTTTGTATCGAGTGCTTTGTTGAATCTGCTTAGAATCGAAATGTTGTATACTATTATATATATGTGACAATCGTTAATATGATGCATTAGTCATTCTCATGCATCGCATACTGCGCTGAATACCTGGGGGGCACTCAATCGATGACCTGTAGGTACTTACAAGATCGGGTGACCTAGGGGACTAACCTTAGATGCCCACAATATGTAGAAGCCTACCCCAAAACGGGAGATGTGGGTTAATGGAATCCAACTCAAGCAAGTGGATTAATCAACCCACTTGATACATTCACGCATCCATGCATCTCATGACATTCATGCATTACTATTTTAATTATAATGTGCAAGAACCATGATGGGTTCGCTCACTAGACTTGGCCATCTGATGTTATACTAATAGAAAAACCATACAGATTTAGTGGACAATGAAACATTTACTCAAGTTTCAGGGCAAGAAGGTAAATTAGCAGACGATCCACAAGAGCAATGGCCCTATCTTGATGAAGACGAGCTGAATGTGTTAAATCAGTAGCATTAGGGTTGTACAGGAGCAGAGTTAGCTCAGTAACTCGCTCGACTTGACTCGAAAAAGCTCGATTCGACTCGGTTTGAAACTGAGTTCGAGCCGAGTCGAGCTGCTTTTTTAAGCTCGAAAAAATTTCGAACCGAGTTCGAGCTTGCCTGAGCTCGACTCGACTCGAACTCGAGTTGATTCAGTTCGGTGACTCGGTTACTTTGATATTGTTGTTGCTCAACAAGTGTTTGATGAAATGACTCAGTGAAGTGTGGCTGGTGGCAAAGGTACATATATGAAACAAATACCATTTTTTCTTGATTTTTATGTTGTTTACAAGGTGTTTGATGAAATACCTATAAATACATTGCTGTTGTTTTACATACAACAAGATTTTGAAAGTGCAGTTCATGTGTTTGTGAAAATGCTGCACAGGCGAACTCAGCTCGATCGTGGCTCGAACTCAGCTCGAACTGGCCCGAGCTGCTGACCAAACCAAGCTGAGCTGGCCAATCAAGCTCGAGGACCGAGCCGAGCCGAGTCCAAGCTAAGATCAGCAAGTGGCCGCGTGAAGTCGAGTTGTGCCAAGCTCGACTCGAATTGACTCATGTACACCTCTAAGTAGCATGTCTAGTTGAATTATCATTTGTTATATTTTTGAGCCGATTTTAGTTGAATGGTTGGGAAATCTTAAATATTTTACAGTATTGTTAGTCAATGGTTTAATAAAGCCCCAAATGGGTGGGTGGTTGTACAATGCTTAGTTTTTTTAAAAAAATAACATAAATACGTGAACTGAATGGTTTATAAATTCTTGGGGATTGGTATAGATGTATGATTGGAATGATTAAATGAAAGATGTCTTGCTAAATGTTTGAGATGGTGGGCTTAGAGTAAATATAAACTAAGCCTCTGGAAAACGATATGAATAAATGGTTTTAGTACACTTGGTGTACGAGTCATGTGCTGTAACTTGGGTCAGAGGGTCGACACTCTCTATCCGAATTTCGGGGCGTGACACATCAAGTTTCTGGACTTCCTAAGTGCTCACAACCCCACCCTTGGACTCAATATGGGGATTTTTTCCCCAACAATCAAAGAACCCTAGGGCCATTTCACAAGCTAGACTTTCATCCTCCTCCCGGGAAGTGGTCTGTCATATTTAGCTAATCAACCAGCACTTCCACCTCCGATTCAACGTCTAAACAAACAAATTTGAAACCCCTAATAACAGAAGATTGCTTGGAAATAGGAAGTACCAACTCATCTCCTTGTTGTATCTCTCAGAATAATAGAAAAAGCCAACTTACAACCACTCTTCAAGAAAAAAAAAATTAATGAATGATGAACACCCCTTATTGAACATAAATCTCTCACCCAAGGGACGTATCGTTGCCTTAGCACAGTGGTCCAGCCTTCAACAATTGATTTTTGGGTCTAGCAATCTTTCAATAAGGCAGTAGCCTTAATACAGGAGCATTTTCACACCGAGCTTGAGTGGGGTTGCCTATGGGATGCAGGGGCACACTTGGGGTGGGCGGCCCGTGTGAGGTAGTACCCATGTGATGTGAGGCCCACAAGGGGTTTTTGACCGAGGTCCTAACCCATGCGATGTGGGGCCTAGGCGATGAGATAAAGAGATTAATTCGCCATGCTCTATCAGTTCAAACTTTTAGAGCAAGTGGTTAATTGTCCTGCATCAAAGTGGTATCAGAGCGGGAGGTCTCATGTGCGAGACTCCTCACCGAGGGTGATTAATGCAGGGCCATTTTCACACTGGACTCAAGTGGGGTTGCCTATAGGATGCAGGGGCACACTCGGAGCGGGTGGCTCGTGTGAGGCGGTACCCATGTGATGTAGGGCCCAAGGCTTATGAGATAAAGGGATTAATTCGTCATGCTCTATCAGTTCGAGCTTTTAGAGCAAATGATTAATTGTCTTGCATCAAACCTCCTTTGCAAGGGATTGTTCAAGACTCATAAAACCTTAACACCAAAATAAATCAATGAATTCTCTATAGTTCTCATGAAATCATATTTTTAGTTTCAACCGCTTAAATTAAATTAAATAAAATAAACTTGCCTAAAATTCTTTCAGATTGTCATTTCCACTCAATTTCCCATATTTAATGCAACAATTATCAATTCTTGTCAAATGGCTGGCCAAAAAGATGTTATATCATCTCTTTTCTGTCAATAACAAATTTCATTAGAGAAGCTGAGAAAGATATGAGACACACAACTAAGCAGAAACACCATAGAATAGTACTTCCATACACAATAAAGTTTGCATGAAAAGGTGTGTAGTTACAAATGATACATGTAGCTTATTAAGATCAATCCTAATAACACAAGTTAGTGATAACGGTCTACACATCAATTTAATAGAAAGAAAGTAGAAAGTATGTCATCGTCGTGGATTCATTTAAGCTAGGCAACAAGGCATGAGACTCATCAGCATGCACTTCACCACGAAATGCAAGAATGTGCATTGTAGAAACAATGTAGAGAGAAGCCAATCAGGACTTCAAGAGAAAGGTTTGTGGTCATGAAAATGAACTAGCCAAAGGTCTTCAATTATAAAAAAAGAAAAGACATAAACTAGAGGTATCACAAAGTATGTACTACTTGTACCTTTGGGATTCTGTTGCTCAAACTTCACTTGATCCGGCAGCAGAAATTCAGCTTCTGCCAAACTATGATGTGAAATGCCTTTTCTCCACATCGTTCACTGAAAAAAAGGCATCGACCACCCTTCAACCCAAACTGCCATCACGCAACACTAAACCTTGAATTTTTCTATGGATAAATAAATGTTGACTTGTTACAATGAAATACTAAAAATTGTGGAGATCCCAATACAACAGAACACCTCATGTGAGTGAAAAAGATCCCAATACAACAAAACACATCATAGAAAGCAGAATGTTTCAACCTTGACATTATAGACTTCTTTACATCACAGTGCATCCAATACATACATTGTGCATTGTCATGAGTACAGAATAGGTCATCATTGTATCATCATTCCTGTGCCGCTGCCATTTACTTTGACATTTTTACCCACACTGAACGAAAAGGAAAGGCAAAAAATACATAACAATAATAATAAGAATATAGAAATATGATATGACAATGTGGATTACAGTATCTTATACTAGAATCTCTCAGCTCCCTAATTAGGCCACACCACCCAACATATAGGCCACGGAGACAGTTACTTCAAGAACTCAAGTGGCTTTTGTTTCATAAGAACCATCTCATTGCCACTTGTTGCAACCTAGTTATCGAATCAATGAGATCTCAACGCTCTAATCGCAAAGAAATGAACAAGTCTATACTCACAAGAAATATTGAAGGGAGAGAAGTACCTTTATTGATATTCAAACTTTCAAATTATAAAATTAAAAATTAAAATTTAAAAAAAAAAAAAAAAAAAAAAAAAAAAAAAAATCACAGACACATGTCCTTCAAACCAAGCCTGTAAGCCAAATAAGGTCATAGGGCCTGGAGGGAACCCAAGGGAGAATTATAGCACTGGCACTAGTTTGCAAGGAGTCATCAATGTCAACAGCGCTAATCTTATAAAAGCAGCTAGTTAGAAATAATTTATGATAATAAAAGGAGCAAGGAATGGGGATTGTTCGATAGATGCCAACTCCTGCAGAGGCTACTTAAATCAATTTTGGTGCATGTGCGTCCATCATGGTATGTCAAAATGGTTACGTAACAGTAATGGTGATAAACATTACGAGTGAAGGGGCTGAAACGGCCGTAATGGCTGTTAAAGATAAAAACGACCCGTAACAGCCCCCTAATGGGGCTGAAACAACTTTTTTTCAAAAAAAAAGTAACAGGAACTGTTATGGTGTCCATGGATGATAATTTTTAATTTTTTTTTTTTTTTTTTTTGGGGGGGGGGTTTGATATGCTCAAATGATGATGGCGGTGATGATGATACTCAGATGGTGGCGATTGATTATGCTTGGATGGCGATGGATGATAAGTGATGGTCAAGATGTCTTCTGATCATATGATGATGTTGCTTAGGTGGCGGTGGTGCCTAGATGATGATGATGATTGTGCTTAAATGATGATCATTATGATGCCCAAACTATCACCCTCACCATCCTATTGAATGCAATATGATACAAGGCCCGCCACAAGCTCATCATCCTCATTATCCTACTGCATTCTTTTCATTTACATAAATAAATAAATAAAAAGACACTAACATCCGAACAGCATTGTAAGGGGAAAAGGCAGTAAAACAGTATCAACCAAACACCATTCTGCATAAAATTAACTTTCAAGAACTGATACCCTAGAATGTCAGTTCCACAGATATGCTTTCTTAAGAAAATTATTTCAGGGCTGTCAACCAAATGGTAACTTAATTTCAGGCTTTGTTAACCACTTCCACATTGGTGAAGAGCATTAAACTTTCACCAACCTTTACTGGCCCCCATCTGTGAATATGAAACCCAAAAAGTTGGATAGTCTAGACCATCCAAAATTGGACACTGAAATATATTTAGCCTAAAAAGTTGGGGGGAAAGGGCTAGAATAATGTCGGTTGCCAAATTGATGGGACCCTATTGGATCATTTTGCATGCTTCAAAATTCATGTTTCAAGTAATGGCCGATCCAAGAGATGATCATTCTAACAGCAGCCCCGATCAATAAGCACATTCACCGACAATTTGAAAATAATGCTCATCACCAATGCAATGAAGGTTTTTTTTTTAAGTAGTTTTTATTCAAGCCATGTCCAAGCTGTCTGCCCAAGCCAAGGTAAAGGGACACGGTTCACGTCCATTAGGCAGCTGGTCGTTGAACTTTTGCCAAGCAATCATGTAAAGTTGACCTGAGCTGGAACAAGGCCACAATGATTATGGGATTTCTTTGATAGGAGCAAGCATTTGTTCAACCTAGTCACAAACGAATTCTTTTTCTTGAAATCAATTAAATTCATCGAAAATTGTTGCTTTTACTAATCAGGAATCATATGATTCTCGACCCAATGCTTCACACAGTATACCTAGAATTCCAGTTAGAACAAAATGGAGCCCACGGTTCAGCTATCCAGGTCATTGCTCTGCTGTTCCTCACTACAGATAGACCATGCCCCAAACATCTCCTCAAAACCTAACCTTCAGCTCACTGGCCTCCAAATAGATGGTTAGAAGGAGAAACACAACAACACTGCATTGCAATTCAAAGAAAGCCTGAGATTGATGCATAGCTACTTTGAATCAAGGACACATTCAGGGCATGGTCAATCAACAACAGGATGCAACAGACCAACGGTCAGGATCACTGAACCACGAAAACACCTGAGTACACTGAAAAAACCCTCGAGCTGGGAGAATAGTACAATTCGTCTTCACAAATAAGTTGCATTCCACATTCCGATTCCGTTCTTCCTTTTTCTGTGAAAGGTAGGAATGGCAAACATGAAACCCTAGAAATGTACGGCAGCTCCTAGCATTACAAGAAAACAGAAGTGGAGAAGAAAAACCCTAGAAATTTGTAGTGATGGACGTTATACAAGCGAATTCTGAGAATGAGATAGGAAGAACTTTCTACAAGATTTCTACTGAGAATAGATAAGAAGAAATTTCTAGAAGATTCCTACTTGAGAAATCAGAGAGAGGAAGATGTTTCTAGAAGATTCCTACTGAGAAATTGAAAGAGAGAGGGGGGAAGTATCTAGATGATTCTTACTGAGAAATTGAGATAGAGAGAGAGAGGAAGAAGTTTCTAGACTATTCCTACTGAGAAATTGAGAGAGATGTTTCTAGAAGATTCCTACCTAGAAATTGAAAGAAAGAGAGAGAGGTAGAAGTTTTTAGAAGATACCTACTGAGAAATCGAGAGAGAGACGGAGAAGCTTTTTGAAGATTCCAACTGAGAAATTAAGGAGAGACTCGCGTCGTTAGACTTAGATCGTTTGGCTGTCGCTTCTTCTCCTCCCTTTGTTTCGCCCTCTGTGAGAGAAGAAGCAGCGTAAAGTAGACGAAGACGTACGGACTCTTTTAGGAGAAGAGCTTCGATACTCTGGCAGAGTGTGGTGGATGATACGCAGGCACTTAGAAAATTTCACGACTGTCCGTCCTGACTTGGGAACCGGAGTCGATGGGGCGCGGTTTCGGTGATCCACTGAGATGGGTGGGATACCTGACTGTGGGGCCCACCGTTATGTACGTGCCTTACATCCACGCTGTGCGTGCGTGCGTGCTGAGTAACTCAGTACGCAATCGATTTCGATGAAGCCGCGCCCAGTCAATGGAGCCAGGGATATACGGAGTTCAGTGAGCCGCTGACGTGGTTAGATTTGATTGGTCCAGCGCACAACATGCAAACCATGCGTCGGGAGCGCGACGTACACGGATTAGGTACTACCCCGCCTGTCCCAGCTCGGAATAGGTTGGGCTCTAAGGGGCCCACCTCGATGTATTGGACTGTTCATCCATTTTTCCACGTCATTCTACGATCAAATCCCAAAATCGAGGGTGATACAAGCCTCCGAGCGCCCCTATATATATATATAGCCAGCTTATTTTAGAGCACGGTCGCATGAATGAAGCTGAAAAAATGTTCAGGTGGGAAACAGTAGTCATTGATCACTAAAAATGTTTTTGTAGGCCACGAAAGTTTGGATTAAGCTGACATTTGTTTTTTACCTTTCATCCAGGACCTTGTCAACAGGTTGGATGGTCAAAATAAAATTACGAAGGACCTAGGAAGATTTTAAGGGTGAGCGTTCAATGACCATTGTTTCCTATGGTGTGGTTCATCTGAATTTTGTTTCTTATTTTCCCTAAAGATTACTGTCTCAAATAATATGAAAAAATAGATGGACGGTGTGGATATACATTTCAAAGTAGGCCCTATGGGCAACGTCGTACCACGTCGCTGATTGATTAATTAAAAAAAGTTCATCCATTGCGTGAGCCGAACCACTTTCCAACATGCAAATCATGCGTTGCGTGGGCCATCTCTAACAGTAGTGCATAACCCCTTTAGATCTCACCACATCAAGCAGTAACAAATCCTCGAATCCCGTCCTGGAGATTGAAGGCCCCACCCAGTTAGGTGGCGTTGAGCATTGTGGGGCCCACATGATGTGTGATTTATATTCACACTGTTCATTTGTTTTTCTGGCAAGAATGAGCTCAAACAAGTCCAAACCTCAAATGGGCCACACCAAATAAACCAGTAACGATGATGAGGTCATCATCCACCGTTGAAACCTTCATCAGGCCTATGAATGTTTATTTTTTATCCAACTCGTGCATAAGGTTACACCTAACCTGAATTTAGAGAAAAATTAAATATCATTGTGATTCAAAAAATTGTCAGTCTCATAAAGTTTTTAACGGTGAGCATTCAATCACTAAGGGCCTGTTTGGCTGGACCGATCCCACGGTATTAGGAGGGATGGGATCGCAATATCCCGGGATATGCATGACGAGCCAAACAGACCTTATGAACTTATCCCAGGATATAAGCAATTCCATGGATCTTAAAATAATCCACCGACATCACCATCATTATCTTCAAATTGATCCCATCCCTTGGCTGGATGGATTGGAAGGTAAAATCCCGAGATATGCCGGGCATGCCAAATGGACCCAGTGAACTTGTCCCGGGATATAGCAATCCCATGGATCTTAAACCAATCCATTGACACCACCATCATTACCTTAAAATCCATCCCATCCCTCCTAATCCCATGATTCGCCCGGCCAAATAGGCCCTAAAATTCTTATGGTATTATCAGAGAAAATGACCACTGTAGACAAACCCTTTTACCCAGCGGTTTCTATGAAAGAATACAAACCTTAGTTACCAATCTAAACTATCACGTGCGGACAGCGACGTTGAGGACGAAACTACCCCTCCTTTTCACTGCGAAGACGTGCGCCGACGCTCTCAACGAGAGTTGTACGAACGGCTTAAAAGGATTGGGGTCTGGGTGGTCTGTGGGCCCCACCATGATGTATGCTATTCATCCATGCCGTCCATATATTTTTCCATATCATTTTATGGTATACGACCAAAATGAGGTATATGCAAATCTCAAGTGTACCACATTACAAGAAACAAGTGTTGAATGAGCGTCGACCATTAAAAACTTTTTGGGGGCCACTGTGATGTTCGTGAGAAATCCTCCTGTTCTAAGTTCATTCATAGGTCACAAAGACTGGATGAAGAAGAAAAACAAATTTTATGATGATCCAAAACTTTTATAACCCTTAAAAGGGTTTCAATGGTGACGTTCAAATCCCCATTGCCATTCTACGTTGTGGTCTACTTGATAGTTAGATCTATCTTATTTTTAGTCTCAAGCTCAAGACGAGTTCGCCAAATAGATGGACGGTTTGGATATAACACATACCTCATAATAAGACCCACAAAAGTGGTGGAATTACAACAAAAAAAAAAAAAAAAAAAAAAAAGGTCGATATATCGATGACAATCGATATATCGAAAATGGTCCAGAATCCAAGGTGAGGTTTTTTCAAAAATCTTACATATTTTCGATATATCGACTATCATCGATATATCGAAAAAATGTTTACCTTTAGCTACGATTATAACCGTAGCCATAGTCATCAATCTGTCTCGTCCATCTTTAAAATTTTTTAATTTTTTAATTTATTTTTATTTTTGACATAAAAAAATTTATTCTACCTACAATTTTCTTTTAATACATATTTATATAAATAAGTATATATAAGCATATAAAATTTTTTTTCCTCTTTTTTTTCATTTATTTCTTTAATCATTTAACAAGAATATCTTCTAAACCAAAATTAGTTACTGACGTATCACATATGATTTTAGGGTAAGAGAAGCTACTTTACGTCCAACCAACCTGTTATTTTCCAAGATTCCATCAGTCGATGGTTGAGCGAAATAGCAACGTAGAAATCGAGCGAGGCAACGTAGAAAAAAGCGAGGGAACTACGATTTGAGAGTAACCAGGAATTTCAGAAATCGAGCGAGGAAGCTGAAATCGGCGAGAACGCAGCCAAGTCGAAAATTAGCAAGCCGAAATGAGCGGAAGCAAATGGCGAAGGTCAAATGAGGCGAACAGCTGAGGTGAGCCGAGGAAGGTAGAAATTGGCGAAAATGGCAAGCTCAAATCTCTAACAGAAATAGTAGAAATTGAGCCCAACCTAAAAATTGAGCGAGAAGGTAGAGAATCTCAAGCTCCAGGAAGGTAGAAATTGAGGCGAAGCACTAAATCGAAGCGAGAAGGTAGAAATCGAGCGAGGCAACCTGAAATCGAGCGGGAAGCTCGAAATCGAGAGAGGCAACTGAAACCTAGAAATTGAGCGAGGAAGGTAGAAATCGAAGCGGGCAAGGTAAAATTGAGCGAAATCGAGCCCAACACGAGAGGGAAGCTGAAAATCGAGTTTAGGGAAGGTAGAAATTGAGCGAGGCTCGAAATTGAGCAGAAGGTAGAATTGAAATATGGCAAACTAAAATTGAGCGAGGGAAGGTATTTCGAAATCGATTAGGCGGAAGGGTCAGCAACATAGAGAATTCATTTGTTTTTCTGGCAACGTAGAAATTGAGCGAGGAAAGCCAGAAATGAAATTGAGAAGGAATCAACAAATGTCGCCAATGAAATTGAAATCAGGTAACTAGGAAGTCAGAAATTTCAAAATGAAACTTAGAAATTCAACATAAGATTTGAACGAGGAACCCAGATTTGAGCGAGGAACGTGAGAATCAGGCGAGGAACCCATGTTGCCTCGCTCAATTTTTAATTTCCGCTCGCTTTTGGCCTTCGGCTCAATTCCTACTGCTGCCTCGCCAATTTTCTACGCTCACTTTCTGCCTTCCTCGCTCAATTTCTATGTTGCCTCGCCAAACTCGCTTCCTCTCAATTTCTTACGCTACTAACTTCTAGCTTCTTCCTTCAATTCCTACCGCTTTCACTTTTCTTTTCCTCGAATGTCAATTTTTGCTCGCCAATTTCTACCTTCCTCGCTCAATTTCTACCTCCTCACTACCCCTACCTTCCCGCTCAATTTCTAGGTTGACTCCGCCACTTTCTACCTTCCTCGCTCAATTTCTAGCCTCAACCTTCCTCGCTTCAATTTAGAGCTTCCTCGCTCAATTTCTAGGTTGCCTCGCTGATTTGAGCTTCCTCGGCCTTCTGCAATTTCGATGTTGCCTCGCTCTCGTTTCTAAAATTTCGCTCAATTTCCGCTTCCTCGCTTAATTTCTTACCTCGCCAATTTCTACCTTCCTCGCTCATTTCTGGTTCCTCGCTCAATTTCTACCTTCCTCACTCAATTTCTGGTTGCTCGCTCAATTTCTACCTTCCTCGCTCAATTTCTGGTTCCCTGCTCAATTTCTACCTTCCTCAATTTCCAATCGCTCAATTTCTACCTTCCTCGCTCAATTTCTACCTCCTCGCTCAATCACCTTCCTCGCTCAATTTCTAAGTTCCTCGCTCAATTTCTACCTTCCTCGCTCAATTCTACGTTCCTCGCTCAATTTCTACCTTCCTCGCCTCAATTTCGAGCTTGCCTCGCCTCGATTTCTACCTTCCTCCTCAATTTCTAGGTTGCACTTCCTCTCAATTTTTAGGCTTGCCTCGCTCAATTTCTACCTTCCTCGCTCAATTTCTAGGTTGCCTCGCTCGATTTCTGGGCTGCCATTTCTACCTTCCTCGCTCAATTTCTAAAGGCTGCCTCGCTCATTTCTACCTTCCTCACTCACTCGATTTCAGCTTCCTCGCCTCATTTCAATTTCTACCTTCCTCGCTCAATTTCTGGGATGCCTCGCTTTCAATTCCTCGTTGCCTCGCTTTTCACAAATTTCGGCTTCCTCGCTCAATTTCTAGGTTGCCTCGATTTCTACCTTCCTCGCTCAATTTCTGATTCCTCGCTCAATTTCTACCTTCCTCGCAATTTCGAGCTTGCCTCTCAATTTCTACCTTCCTCGCTCAATTTCTAAAGGTTGCCTCGCTTTACGATTTCTACCTTCCTATTCAATTTCTAGGTTGCCTCGCTCAATTTCTACCTTCCTCGCCAATTTCAGGTTGCCTGCTCAATTTCTACCTTCCTCGCTCGATTTCTGCCTCCTCGCTCAATGTCGAGCTTCCTCGCTCAATTTCTAGTTTGCCTCAATTTAGCTTCCTCGCTCAATTTCGATTGCCCTCGCCTCAATTCTACCTTCCTCGCTCAATTTCTGGCCGCTCGCTCATTTCGAGCTTCACTCGCTCAATTTCTAGCTTCCTCGCTCAATTCTGTTGCCTCGCTCAATTTCAGCTTCCTCGCTCAATTTCTACGTTTGCCGCTTTTCTACTGGCTTGACTCGAATTTGTAGCTTCCTCGCTCAATTCTGGCTTTGCTCAAATCGTAGTTCCTCGCTCGTTTTCTAGTTGCCTCGCTCAATTTCTACGTTGCCTATCAACCATCGACTGATGGAATCTTGAAAATAACTAGGTTGGTTGGCTAAAGTAGCCTCTACCCCAAAATTATATGTGGTACGTCAAGAATAATTTTGGTTTAAAGATATTCTTTAAATGATTAAAGAAATAAATGAAAAAAAAGAGAAAATTTTTTTTATATGCTTATATATACCTATTTATATAAATATGTATTAAAGAAAATTGTAGGTAAATAAATTTCTCCATGTAAAAATAAAAATTTCATGGGATCGACACGGACTTGACTACAGTTATGGCTACGGTTATAATCCGTAGCTAAAGGTAAAAGACCTTTTTCGATATATCGACTGTCTGTCGATATATCGAAAATTGTAGGATATTTGAGGAAAACTCACTGGACAGTTCTGGACCATTTTCGATATAGTCGATATATTGACAGTTTTTTTTTTTTTTTTTTAAAAAAAAATTTTGCTGTTGTAATCCCACCACTTTTTGTGGGTCCTATTATGAGGTATGTGTTATATCCAAACCGTCCATATTTTTGGTGAACTCATATTAGGATTTGAGACGAAAAATAAGACAGATCTAGCTATCAAGTGGACCACACTGTTAAAGGCTGTGGATGATTGAACGTCTACCATTGAAACCCTTTTAGGGGTCACAGAAGTTTTGGATCATTATGAAACTTGTTTTTACTCTTCATCCTGGCCTTTGTGACCTTATGGATAGATTGGATGGAAAATAAATGTTATGGTGGACCCTACAAAATTTTTAACGGTGAAAATCAATTTCCCCACTCTCTTTGTGGTGTGGTCCAGTTGATCTTTGGATGTGATAGTTTTTTTTGGATAATGCTCCGAAATGATCTTGAGATATGGATGAACGTTGTGGATATAATAAATATATAGCTGTGCGGCCATGTAACCTTGATCTCTTTTAAGCCGTTCGTACAACTCTCAGTTCGAGGAGCGTCAGCGCACGTCTTCGCTGCGAAAAGGAGGGGTAGTTTCGTCCTCAACGTCGCTGTCCGCACGTGATAATCTAGATTGGTAACTAAGGTTTGTATTCTTTCATAGAAACCGCTGGGTAAAAGGGTTTGTCTACAGTGGTCATTTTCTCGTAGCATCAGCTTAAGCTTTTTACTCAACTTCATTTTTTAGCCAAGTGTCTCGAAATGAGTTGGTAGAACAGATGGATGGCAATATGGCATGGATATAAAACCCATATATTAGAGCGGGCCCCTCTGTGGTGGGTGGTGTTGGGTCACCACCCAATCAGTGATCCCCAAATCTATCAGCAACCGACAATTAGTGTTATTTGGCCACCATTAAAAGTTCACATTGATTGGAGGAGCTTTTTCATTCCATCAATAACATACAAAAGTAGACTTCTTTATTTCATGAAAGAAATTCCCTAATCAACGTGGAAAGAAGATTTCATATCAATGCAAGTAGTCCATTTGGCCCAGGTAATATCTACTCATATCTATATTATATATGGTGCTAAAAGCTTTTAGGCTTTTTTTTTACCTCAATTAAAAGGATACAAGAAGAAATAATGAAGTTAGTAGTATTTTGGAGTCTGGAGAACGTGGTTCTTGTTCAATGTATGGTTTAAATTTTCACTTGTAGAAAAGCCTGCAAATGGCTTAGATTTTACTTGTAACTAAATATTTTTGTCTTTCAATTCTTTGATGCTGAGTTGTTCACTTGAACTTCTCATTCTCTTTGTATGTAGTCTCCATGAAGTATGGTAGTGGGAAGATTGTGTAACAAAAGCTTTATGGAGCTCCCCAAGGTAACCATATGAAATCAATATCGTAATTTATTTATTTTTTTGTGCCGGTTCACAGTAGGAAGTCGGCTTTAAAAAGGCTAATTTCAAGCTTAAGTAGGTACCAGCACAGGAAAATGTATGAATAAGTAACCCACCATTGGTTAAGAATATGTATAAGGGAGCGATAACAAATGTGAGGATCATTATAGTAGAGAGAAGTGAGTTTTCATTCATAATAGTTTGTACTAAGGTCAGCATTAAGCTTTCATGTTGGTTATAGACGAGTTAATAGAGCATCTACCATGGTGTATGTTGTTTGTAGACGACGTAAATTTGATTGACAAGATGAGCAATGATGTAAACACAAAGCACAATGCAACATTGATGGAAGGGCACTTAGAATCTAAATGATTTAAAATTTGTTGGACTAAAACATATTATATGGACTATATTTTTAGTAATAATAAAAGTGAAAAAATAATAATTAAGATTATTTTTTAATGTTAGAATTAATTAAGATTGTTTACCAAGAAGTTTTCCACAATAACAACTTTTGATACCTTAGGAAGATAATTCATAAGAGTTGAGAGATTGAAATGGTGAGGCCCATAGAATTGAAGCGGAGTGGAAGAAATAGAGATATGCCTCTAAAGTTTCATGCGATCATCATGTACCGCAAGGATGGCTATAAGACCCACCATGCTTTTATGGAATACAATGTTGGGTAGTTAAGGAAAAACATGTCCATAGGATGCATGCAGTTACAATGAGGAAGTTAAGATGACAAGTGGCAAGACAAGGAGATGGAATTAGAAATGATTGCATTCAAGGAAATTCAGGAGTAGCACCAATAGGTAATGAGATGAGGGAAAATATACTTAAATAGTTTGGTCATGTGCAATGAAGATCAAGAATTGCGTTGGCTATTAGAAGTAAGTTGATACTTAGTCGATGACTCTAAGATAGCAAAGGGGAGTGCTCAACGGAAGTGGGTTAAATTCAAGCAGTAAAAAAAGGAACGATGACCTATGGTCTAATTGAAGTTATGGCCCTTAAAAGAGTGGAATAGCGAAAAATGATTTATGTAGCTGACCCAATTAGTTGAGATAAGGCTTAGATGATGATAATATAACCCATCATTTTGTATAAATGGACACATATAGGGGTCGCTTTTTCACTCCATATTTTCATTAAAACCTGCATAAAGTTCACTCTTGTTTGTGAAACTCATTGCTGTGAAATCACAGTCAACAATCATAACCTATGATTCGTGAACATTTGCTTGTTCAAATAGGACCATAAGCTATTCTTCATTTTCAACCATCCAATAGACAGTCCACCAATCTTATTGTCAAAGAATCAAATGAACGTAATTTTTTATTCATGATACATCTAAACAGGGAACCATAATTTGGACAATTTATTTTAGTTACTTCTATGTCACATATGTAATTTAAGTAACTTGTAAGTACATGCATATCATCTATCATACAATACTAGAGTATGAAACAAATCATCCAAGAGGGGTTATTTGATACTCTGGCTGCATATGATGCTTGATATGCAAATGGGATAATCTCCAGTGAAGTCTTAGAACAAGAGTTGATTCTGGAAAGTTTCTAGAGTGTTCTTAACCGCTGGATGATCTCTATATGACTATCATCCTAGGCATTTATGTAAATATTCTTAAGAGTTCTCAGGTCTATATAAGTAGTAAGGAATCTTCATTCATAACCAAACCTCAATAAGTTGAAAACCCTCTAAAGTTATAGTGCAATACAAGCTCTTTTGCTCGTGTGCTCTCACCTCTTCCAAGTAGCTTGGCTACACTTGGCTGGCTGGCAAACAATCTGCACTTGGGTAGTGCTTGCTGTAAAAGGATTTGCATGCAGGATAATATGGCTGATGGGTGGTATTTGTTCTTCCCCAATGGGATTCTAGCTTGAAATTGAATAACATTTCAAAGAAAAATCTCAAGTAGATTAGGCTCCAAATCCAAATTTTCATTCGTGGGAAAAACTATGTTTAATGAGAATCACAGGTGTCTTTAGGAAACTCTTTGCTAGATTTACAAATGCGAAATTAACTGATGGGGACATCACGCGCACACGCACGCCTCCCCTAGGCACGTACGCAAGGAGGAGGAGGACCGCTCCGTCGATTTGGATCAATGATGATGTACAGGGATGTCCTCCTAGCTAGAGGACTGCGTTTTGGTCCCTTGGAGTAGACCCGATCATCATATGAATCCCACCATGGGTTCTCACAATCGTGGCTCACTATTCTAAACGATCTAGTACTTTGAGTTTTGGTTATTTTTGTTATTAGGAACATCATGAACGGTTTAGATTGCTTTGATTAGTTGTTAATTGTGCTTACTTCATTTCTAAGTAATAGGTTGCGCACATGGTGCGAGATTTAGGGTATAGGGTTTTGTTATAAATAAGCACCCCTGATAAGTTTTTTTCTCACTGATAATTGAATATAAAAAAATAAAAATTAAAAAAAAAATCCTGCATTTTCCTACTCCTCTTCGAGTTGTGAAAATCCAATTGGGTGCGAAACTTTCCCTTCTTCGAAGGGCTAACTACCGTGCTGCGAAGCCACACCTATTCCGATTCGCCCCCACCTTCTACCATCCATATTCATCTTCTCCCACAATCATTCCACCTGCAAATCTATCGTTATTTTGCAGTCGTTCCTTCTCTACAGCAGATTTCTGGAATCTTGCCCTGCAGGAGGGCTAAAACTTCGGCGGAGCACCACTCACAGACCGTACATTGGATAGAGCTGAAATTCAGGGGTTTTGTAGCCCACCCCTGGCTGACCAGCCCTAAAGAGAGGAATTTTGGGTTCGTGGGACCCACACACGTGTGGGCGAGATCACACGCACGTGCGTCTAGGCTATCGTTGTTGTCCACGCGTGTGGTACTTATCTGGTTCATCTCTCTCCTCTCTTTCACTCATCTTTCACCCAAATCCCTGACCCTAACCCTAAATTATTCAAATCCCCAAATTTATGTCATTTCTTCAACCTTAGGGTTCCCCGAAATGAAATCTTTGAATCCCTTGGATTGGGCAATTATTTTTGTGCATGTGTGGATGAATTTACCATCCTTTGATTATTATTTGATATATAATTTTGATTAATCTGGCCTTAACATGTGTAGGTCTAGATCCGCATAAGATTCCCCTTGATTGAGTGCTTGAACTTTTGTGTGGGATGTGGAATTTTGTGTAACTGTTTCTAAATTAGTATGATCTAAAGCCAAAAAATTCCTGCACATCATACTTGAATTTCATGTCCTGCATCATTAACTTGGTGTAAGCAAGTATTTGCATGGAGGGATCAACCAAGAGGGAGATGGTTAGCTATGAGAAAATCAAGACTAGATGGTGGCAAGATCACCCACCATCTATGACTTTGCGTCCTCTCTGGGCATGCTTTGGTGACAAAGCAGTTCTCTATTCTTCATGAGAAAACAGATAATTTGCAGAGAGATGTAAACAAGATGCCCGCGGAAATGTTGATAGAGCCAAGACGCCTTGTCCAAATCATGATCGAAGAGGAAGTATCTCGCTCGGACTAGTTTATGTCAAAGCATATAGGAAATAAATCAATTCCTAATCCTCCACCATTTAGAAGGAATCACCCACGACAGAATGGAAGGTCGAGGTACACCTCGACAGTTGCATTGTTCAAACTACCAGCATCTGGGTCTCATCTATTATATATTTCTGTGCATGGGTTTTGAGAATTGATGGCTGAACTTCCTGTGAGGTGAGCTGCTACTGTAATTCAAGGTAGAGATGGCGACCTGGTTGGTGTTATAGGATACTGACACTAGGACTAATTTGCAAGTTGAACACAGTGCTGATGAGTTGGAAATGGAATATGTTCAGAGATATTTTCCAGGTAGGTGAATAGCCGTTTGGAGCAAGCATCGTGCATTTGGATGATGCTCTAGTTGCAACCACTTTTGGATTTGAGAATTACTGTTCAAATAATGACACAAGTGGGGAAGAGGATCTGATTCAACCAAATTGGGTGACGTGAGGGGAATCAAAGAAAGTTAACTGGTTGCTGAATAAAGACTAAAGTACTTCCTATCATTGCTGAAATGACCAGAGTACTACTACATATTGGATGGATGTAGAAACAACCAATACGCAGCATGGATTGAAAACTTGCTGACTTCAACTCAAAACTGGGCCAAATCAACTCGACTTGATGAGATTTCGAGCCGAGTCTTGATCCAGACTTGACAGGGCTCATCAAGTCAGCTGAACAACTCAGCCAACTCGATACAACTTAGTGTGTAATCCACCCTTTCAACTGCCATTTGGAGCTATTTGGATTAGTGGATTTTATTTTATTTTTTTACTTTTTTGAGGAAAATGGTGTTTCTCAGATATATAGAAAATGATAAGAAATGAAAAGCCATTTCCATTGGTTGTTTTTTCAACAAGATTTTCTTCTTCTTTTTTTTAATCTTCATTTCCATATCTATTGTTTGGAAATATATATATATATATATATATATATATATATATATATATATATATATATATATATATATATATATATACATATATATATAATGAAAACTCTAATTAAAGATGGAATGTAACATGTGTGTGCATTGAAGATGGATTGCAACACGTGTCGCATTGGCACATATGGGACATTGGCATGTGTGGATGCTTAAAGATGGATGGTGACACATATTGCACATTTGGCATGTTCACGTGTGTCGCACGTGGAGTGCTTAAAGATGGATGGTCGTACATGTGGCACAATAGCACACGTGGGTTGCTTGAAGATAAGGGTGGCACATGTTGCCCATGAGGGTTGACTCACTTAAAGATGGGTGGTTGAATATTTTGACCATGTGATGCATTGGCATGTGTATGTGTACGGTGCTTTAAGATGAATTGTGGCACTTGTGATACATTGGTATACATGGGGCACTTGAATTGACATCTGCACATGTTGGGTGCTTAAAAGCAGTTGGGGTGCGTGTTGCACATGTCACACATTGGCACATGTCATGCATGTGAACCGTATAAAAATGGAACTCTGGCCATTTGGCACAAATGACTCAATAACATGTGACACATGTAGAGCTTTTGAAGATGAGAGTGGGATGTGTTGCACATGGCACCTTGGGGTGTGTGTGCGACACATTGAAACAGGAGCAAAATAAAAAGATAGGTGATGACACATGTTACACATATGACACAATTGCACGAGTATGGCGCTTTGAGATGGATGGCGCAAATACTACACATGTGACATATTGGCACGCATGAGACACTTGAAGATGGATAGTTGTGCATGTGGAGCACTTGAGAAGATGGGCAGTGGCACATGTCACCACCATATGGGGGCACTTTATAAAAAGAAAAGTCATTTCCTCTCATTTTACTCAATTTCTATGTCATTGCTAAAGTCTAGTAAAGAAACAAAAAAGTGACATTTTTCGGAAATGAGAGAAATGAAAACTGGATTTTCAAGAAACAAAAACAAACAATGAAAACGTCACGTTTCCTCAGTTTATATTTCAATAAATCTTAATTCAAACTCGCAACCTGTCAAGCAATCCATAAGTATTAGTTGGGTTTTCCTTGGTTGTGTAATATATGCACTGATTCTAATGATTTTAAAATTTTATTATCAACTAAAAAATTCACCAACTGCAGTCACCCACAACCCCCCATCAAAAGAAGAAAAGAAAAGGGGATAAAAAGAAAAGAAAAAAGAAGAAGAAGAAGAAAAAGATGATCTACCCATACACAACTCCAAAAGGCCAAAATACATTCCTAAGCCCTAGTCTAACCCTTTCCTCACATTACAAAACCATGTGACAGCCCCTCCTACAGAGTCCATGAAACAATTTCCCAGTTCTCTAACCTAAACAGGCCCTAAATCCCAACCATATGACCTTGAGTCCCTTCCCAAATCCTAGATTTGTTCCAAGGACCTATGTGTTGCCTTCGTGACGATCCACTTATATCCCTACGGGGTTCTCTTCGTTTTTATCTTCTTCTTTTATTTCTTTTTTCTTTTCTTTTTTTTTCTTTTTTTTTTAGATGCACCACCCCCTGCTTAGAAAAGACATTCAATTGATTCATCCAAGAAGAAAAGATCAACTATCTTCCACCGTCCATGCATACAGCAGTACTTGTGAGTTGTGAGTAAACTAAAGAATTACTCTAGAGAATTCTGCAATGACCATTCTTGGCTCACGGAAACTCCCGAGTACAAGTGACTGTACTGTTGGTAAATGCAGATGCCCCATGTGGAATGCTGTGCCATGGATGACCTACCGTAGAAAGAGCACACCAATAATTCAATCCTAGCAGTACAAGAAGTGGGCTTCAAATGGTTAGTGAAACTAAAAAATGGACAGTGGTCCACAAATACAGTAAAGAGTGGAAAACCCCATCAATCGAAAGGTTAGGATCGTTCAGTTGTTTGATCTTGTACCCTGCACCATCCATGGTATAGGGTGAGTATCATCAAAATCCTCAATCATAAATGAACAGTTTTCGGTGAATGAATTGTGTTTATGAGGCCGAGATAGAAAGACTGCTTTATGTGAGTTCTTCAGGAAAGTGCTCGAATACCCATTCGACCAATGTTTGCTAGACCTTGTGTGGGTTTCGTAAGACACCTATTTGGAACATACAGAAATTACATTCTGCATCAGGCTGGATGGACTTCCACCATCAAATGGGCAATTTGCAAAGCGAGTTTGTTTCTATTAGTACAAGAAATGAGCAGAATAGCTACACAATTTGGGTGAATTGCCATTCTTACAACCTTAGACATGAATTAGAGAACTCACATAGCCTGTGTTTGAATATGCAAGTGAATCAAATTGCAAACATTTGGTTTACAAGAGGAACTAACAAAAGAAATTAACCATGTTTCTAGTATTTTTAATGATGGAGAAGTCCTTGAATTGCAGTAACCTTTCTTTCGAGTCCAACGTGTAGCCTAAGAGGTTGTTTGGCACCCTGGATTTGGACATCACTGTTTACGTTTGGTAACCTCGGTTTTGCCTGGCTGGATTTCAAATTCAGATTTCGAGCCACATTGTCTTCCTTTCTAAAAGCTGGGTTGCAAAAATCCAACGATTTCAAATCCAACCCAACTACTAAATTTTGTAAACAGTTCCCTTTGGTGTGGCCCACCTGACTTTAAGAATGGCCTGATTTTTAGAGTGTCCATGCATCCTAGTCTGATGCGTCTTCTGAAAGGATTGGCTCGCATATAAAAAATAATAATAAATAAATAAATAATGAAGACAGGCCTAAAGGTAATCTGGAAGGTTTTAATGGTGGGTGTCCCCAACTGTTCCCTCCAGTGTGGCCCACCTGAGCTTTCAATCTACCTGATTTTTGGCAGCCAAGGAAACATGAGAGGGTGCACATGTTAAATGGATTAGATGTCATTTTCAGATCACAATGGCCCCAGAAAAATATAGGATTTCACAAATCCGGTTGCCAAACACAATTGATAGAATCCAAATCTCAAGGAGTTCAAAACCTAGGTTTGAATTCTCAAGGGGTTATTTAGATGCCAGTAAAGTTTTAAGTTGTAAACACTTTACACACTCGAAAAGAGTTTCAGGTGTAAACTGTTTACATGCTATTCTGTTTGACTTTTTAAGTCCTGAATTGTTTATTGCTAAACACTTTTTTAAAGGATAATAGATCATAGTTCTGTTTTATTGAAAGGTTGCTTGATAACCAGGTAAACAAATTATTTGTTTGGCTAATTTGTGAAGTGTTTTACAATGTATAAAGTAGGTATGCACACCACATGGAGCTTGGGATGGTAAATCCTGACAAAATCTGCAAATCACATTATAAAAAATTAAAAAACAAAGGACCTAAGTTCTTTAGGGACCAGGAGAGCATCAAAGTCTGCACATGCTGGGCATTACATCCATCAAAGTGGGCCTCATGCACAATCTGGTGTGTCACATCCCAAATGTTCCATCTCATGTGGCTTGTCTAATGATCAATGGAGTTGTTTTTTTTTTCAGGGCCATAGGAGAGCATCAAGAGATGCACATGATGGACAGATAAGATGTATTTTACACATCATGATGGCCCCCACATAGCATGAGTATTATCAACCATATTCTACTATGCATAATGTATTTTCAGTTGTAAAAACACTACCGGTAATATGAAACTAGATTTTTAGCTTGAAAAAAGGGTGAGTTTACTAGTATTGCCATCCAGACACCTACCGGTAAACCCTTCACAACTAAGGGGTCATTTGGATGCCTATAAAATACTTAATTGTAAAGGAGTTAAAGGTAAACAGTTTACAAGTAGGTGTTTGGATGGAATATTTGCATGTGAAATGTTTACAAGTTGTAAACACTTTAAATATAAACCCACCCTTTTTTTCCAGGAAAAAAAGCCATGTTTTAGGTTACAGGTGAAGTCTTTACCCTTTTTTAAAAAATGACATTATACATACCAGAATAAAATAGTTGAAACTCACGCCTGATGTATGGAGCCTATTGTGATGTATACATTACATCCAATCTGTTCATCATGTGCAGCCCTTGATGTTGTTCCATGGCCCCAAAAAGACGGCCCGATAATCGATGGACCACATGAGGGGAAAATTTTGAGATGAGATGCCCACCACAAATCCTTCCAAATTATGTGGGGCACACTATGGTGGGTGTAGGACATCTGATCCGCCTAGTATGTGCATACTTTGATACTCTCCAATGGCAAATAATAAAAAAAATCAACCCTTTTTATGTGATTTGCATATTTTGGCGGAATTTACTACCCCAGGCTCTCTGTGTTGTGAATAGCCACTTTACACATTGTAAACACTTTACAAATTAGCCAAATACATAATATGTTACCCTAGGGGTCATTTGGATGCCTGTAAAATCCTCAAGTTGTAAAGGGATAACAGGTAATTGAATTGCAGAAGCTACTCGGATACCTGCAATTGCCTCTAAGGGGTTGTTTGGATGCCTGTAAATGTTTCAAGTGCTACATGATTTACAAGTGTAAATCATTTACAGCCTGTCTTGTTTTGCTTTAAGCCACAAATGATTTACAGGTAAATGATTGTTTGTGTTTGGAAAGCCAAAAAATTGTTTGAGTCCCGTGTAAATAGAGAGCTAATATTTCCATTTATGCCATTAGGCTGTAAATGGAGAGCCCGTAAATGAAATCACAACTTTTTGTTTGTAAATCAAATGGGGCTGAAAGTTGTAAATGATTTTAAATCATTTACATGCATTTTTCAGCATCCAAACACAGACTGTAAACCATTTACCTGAAAATCATTTACAGTTAGCCCCATTTACAGGCATCCAAACGGCCCTAAAGGCTTTACAGGCTATAAATACATTTAATGCAGGGGCATTTTCACACTGGGCTCGAGTGGGGTCGCCTGTTGGATGCAGGGGCACACTCGAGGTGGGTGACCCATGCGATTTGGGGCCCACGGGGGAGGTCTCGTGTTCGAGACTCCTTACCAAGGGTGATTAATGCGCATTTCACACCGGGCTTGAGTGGGGTCACCTGTGGGATGCGGGGACACACTCGGGGTGGGCGGCCCATGTGATTTGGGGCCCACGAAGGGGGTTCGGCCAAGGTCCTAACCTATGAGATGTGAGGCCTGGGCTATGAGATAAAGGGATTAATTCGTCATACTCTAACAGTTCGAGCTTTTAGAACAAGCGGTTAATTGTCCTGCATCAACATTACAGCTTATAGTTGTAATCCGAAACTTGGCAAAAGGCCATGTTTCACAATAGGGGTAAAGCCTTTACAGCTAAATTTATACATAATATAACACAAAGGTTGATATACATTCGTGATGTTTGGAGTCCACCATCATGTGCTTTTCTTGATGCTCTCCTACCCCCCCCCAAAAAAAAAAAAAAAATAAAAATAAAATTTTGATTGATCATCAAATGGACCACACGAGAGGGAAGGGTGGGATGTCCACCATTAAAAACTTCCGGATTGCGTTTGAGGCCAACTATGATGGGTGAAGGACATCCAATCCGTCCAATGCATGCATGCTTTGAAGCTCTCCTAAGGCTCAAGAGGGAAAATTAATAATAAAAAAATCATATTATTTTAATGTAATTTTCCATTTTTCGGGGAATTTAAGGCCCCAAGTTCTATTTGGTGTGAATACCTATTTTATACATTGTAAACACTTTACTAGTTAGCCAAACACATAATCTGCTTGCCTGTAAACAGATTACCGCTTAAAAGCCAAACAAAATAGCATGTAAATAATTTACACCTGAAACTCTTTTTAGGTGTAAAGTGTTTATAGCTTAAAACTTTATCGGCATCTAAACGGCCTGAAAACCAAACAGAATAACATAGAAACATTTTACACCTGAAACTCTTTTTAGGGGTTGTTCGGATGCTTGTAAAGTCATTAAGTTGTAACCCGATTACAAGTAATCTGATTATAGATGTAAAGTGTTTACATGCGATTCTGTTTAGCTTTAAGCTGTAATCTGATTACAGGGAAACAGTTGTCTATGCTTGGATAACTTGAAATTTGTTTACAGCATGTATTTAAGTATTTGCTTACAACAGAGCTTGGAGTGGTAAATCCTTTAAAAATAATTAAAGGACAAAGTTTTTATGTAAGATAGATCATTGAGATAAGCCCAAATCAATAAAGCATGTGGTCAATTTGTATGGTAAACATATCATTTGGTAGGCCACAGAAGTGGGCCCACTAATTCAAACATAACACTAAGGTTTGACAATATCCCAACGTATGAGAAGTTTCAACCCTAGCAACAGTAATAGGGAAAGAGGAAGAGATTTGTCTTCGTTTTCGTCTTCTTCATCTTCTTCTTTCGCTTTAGGTCCTTGTAACCGTAGGAAAATGATCTACAATTCTCCCTGCTTTGAAATTTTTCAAAAATTATAGTGGTTGCCTGAAATCCCTTCACCTGTAATATGAAACATGACTTTTTCTCATGTTTCAGATTACAGCTAAAAGTTATAATCGGATTACAACATGCAATCTAATTACAGACAGATATATCCATCCAATCAGCCCTTGTAATTTGATTACGTAAGGGGTCGTTTGAATGCCTGTAAAGTGCTAAAGTACGATTTTGTTTATAAGTAATTAGACTACAATGGTCCTTTGGCTAGGTAAATCTACCTGTAATTAGATTGCAGGCTTTAATCCGATTACAGCTTTTAGTTGTAATCTGAAATATGAGAAAACGTCATGTTTCATATTACAAGTAAAGGGATTTCAGGCAATAACTAAATTTTTTTATAAAAAAAATTCAAAACAGGTAGAGTTACAGATCATCTTCCAATGGTTACAAGGACCCAACACGAAAGAAGAAGATGAAGAAGAAGACAAACCTCTCTCTCTCTCTCTCTCTCTCTCTCTCTCTCTCTCTCTCTATTACTGTTGCTATGGTTGAAACATCTCATTCATTGGGATGTTGTCAAACCTTAGTACTGTGTTTGAATTAGTGGGCCCACTCATGTGGCCCACCAAATGATTTATTTACTATAAAAATTAGCCATGGGCTATTGATTTGGGCTTATCCCAATGATCTATTTTACATAAAAACTTTATATGTCCTTAAATTATTTTTAAAGGATTTACCACTCCCAAGCTATGTTGTGAGTGAAAACCTAAATACAGACTGTAAATAGATTTCAAGTTATCCAAGCACAGACAATTGTTTCCTATAATCATATTATAGCTTAAAGCCAAACAGAACCGCATATAAACACTTTACACCTGTAATCAAATTATATGTTAGGTGTAAAATGTTTATAAATTAAAAACTTCTTAGGCATCCAAACGACCCCTACATAATAATTCCAAGTCCAAGCTGCCAAATTATCCCTAATTGCAAATCGATTCGGAAGTGCATCAAAACCATTTTCCAAATTGAGAATTGTAAGAAAACCAATCGTTTCTACTTCTATTGGAGGGGGGAAAATCCAATCTACTAAAAGAACTATCCCAACATTGGGAGAAAGAACAGAAGCAGGTGAAACAAAAATTACAACAGAGAAAATCCTCACTCACTCCATGACGACTTTCGCTCCGACTTCCTTCATCTTCTCAATAATCTTCACCGCCTCCTCTTTCGTGACCCCCTTCTTCAGCAGGGTCGGCGCCTTCTCCACCAAATCCTTCGCCTCCTTGAGCCCCAAATCCGTGAAAGTTCTGACCTCCTTGATGATCTTGATCTTTGACGCGGCATCGAATCCCTCGAGCTTCAGATCGAATGCCGTCTTCTCAGCCTTCTTCTCCTCCGCCTTCGCCCCGCCCTTGCCACCCGCCCCGCCCCGGGTCCCGCCGTAGGCCATCCCGGGCATCATAACGGTCATGATCGGCATCTCTTCGACGTCGAACTTCTTGCGGAGGATCTCGGTGAGATCGGCGACTTCGAGGAGGGTGAGACCGGAGATGTCATCGACGATCGCCGAGACGCGTTCGGTGGGGATGATCGGCGGTCTTGATTCCTGTGAGTCCGGGGCAGTGGCTGTGGATTGGAAGGCGAAGATCGAACGGTTCCAGGGCGTTGAGGTAGAAGGAGAGGAAGACGAAAAGGAGAAACTAGGGTTTCTGGAAGCGATTCTAGAAAGGGATTGTAAATACCTCTTCATGGTAGGGGTGGTTTGGTGAAATGGTTCTCTTCTCTCTCTTCTGGGATTTTTAGCAGACCTTAGAAATTAGAGGAGAGAAGGCGGAGAGGCAGAGAAGCCATTGATGTGCAGCTTCGAGTAGAGTACAACTTTGATACTCGGGTAGAGTGTGTCGGATGATGGACGCGGATTGCGTCCTACCCCCGCCCGGACGGTAATCCGTCCGGGCAGGGCTCTGTGGGGCCCACCGTGATTTAAGTGTTTTATCCAAGCCGTTAATTGCTTTTCTCAGATCATTTGAATCTAGGATCTAAACACTGAACAAGTTACAGTGCTTAAGTGGACCACGAAGTAGGGATTTAATATCCACCATTAAAAACATTATAGGAGCCGGAGAAGTTTCGGATCAAGCTAATATTTGTTTTTTCACTTCATCCACGCTTACATGACCTTATTAATAGGTTGGATGATAAAAAAAACATCACGGTAACCCTTAGAAAGGTTTCAACGGCAGGTGTCATTATCACTGCAGCTTCCTCCGGTGTGGTCCAGTGGAGCTGTGGACCTGCTTAAATTTTGTAAGCATACTTTAAAATGATATGAGAAAAGCGATTAACAGCATCAATAAAACACTTACATCACGGTGGGCCCCACAGAGCCCCGTCCGGGCGGGGGTAGGACGCAATCCGCGTCCGTTGGATGATACGCAGGGACTTAAAATTTTACTTGGAAATTGATCACGCATACAGATATTTCAGATTTTATATTTCCATTTTAGATGCATCGTTAACCAAATACATCACTTATTTTGATCATCCGATTGGACCAAAAATCACACCTTCGGATGAGGATTGCCTCCTGCGGTCAGAACTTACCTGGGGCCACCATGATGTTCAGCAGAAATCCACCCAGACTATACTTTTTGCCGGCTCAAGTTAGGACGGTAATATTAAAATGAGGTAAATCTAAAATTCAAATGAGCCACATGGCAGTAAATAGATTGAACACCTACGGATGGGATATTTACCGGACTAACAAGCCTCGTATATTTTCGAGTTTTTAGTTCATTTTGATAAGAATGACCTTTATGAATGATTTGGATGGCATATAAAGTATACCTGAGAAGGTTTGGATGGTGAGAATTTCCCTCTCCACTTTTCTCGTCAAGTGGCCCATATAGTTTTAAAATTGCTTCATTTTTTGGGCTCATGTCATGACACGAGAAAATATAAAAGATGAACAAGGTGGATTTGTCGCACGTACATAAGGTGGTAGATACTTAATGTCATGAGCATAGGATTATTGTACTGGTATGCATTTAATGATTACACTTTTGGTCATTGGCACCTTTTTTTTACCCTACATGGGTGTATTTTAAATTTTATCCGATGTTATTTTTACACGTGGCATTCTTGGATTTGACAATAAAAAATATACGTATTTCAAAAATGTGTTTGCCGTATTTTGAAATCTCTCCTTAGTGTAATTCTTTAATTTTCTCTTACTATTGACATTCCTTAGTGTAATTCGTAGTGTTAATTAAATAGTTGATAAATTTGGGTGTAATTTAGATCTACACTTATCACTTATACATTAGATTCAACTTCTCATTTAAGAAAGTGTTTTGTAGTTATTATTTGTCACCGAATGTAATGATTCCTCTCTTATTTTTCTTTTATATATATTGAAAAGATTTTTCCGTACAAAAGTCAGATGTGTTACTCATCATCAAAGGATGAACTATACTCTTTGAATATCGACTAATACTATTTATATATTGAGCGAGTGGTTGAATAGGTAGTTGATCTTGTTCGATCTCAACCATGCATATTCTACATATTTGCCCATCTCGACAGTTAGAGTTATAATTGTTCAGTTTGAATTAAACCGCAAATTCAATGCTAACACATTTGAACCTTGTCTCTAATTTATTGACACGACGTTGTCTTTCGAAATACGAATGAAATGAGTAATCGAGTCGCTGGTATCTAATCTTCCACAGCAACCACACCGCATCTGACGAAGGTAGTGTTGGTTTCAAGCACCAATAACACCACCGTTGACCGATGATGTGTCAGTTTTAAGCGACTCCTGAAACTTTAAATTTGAATTGTAACATGATGCTCAAAGCAAAAAATGAAACACTAAAAAAATTAGCATTAGCGTTAACATTATTTTTTGGATCAATTCTCAACCTTAGGTATCCTAGTTGATGGATCGACTGGATGTTACACACATATCACGATGGGCTCATCAAGTATCCTCGTTGATGGATGGACTAGATGTAACGCCCTGAAAATCGGGGGTCGAGCATAAACTCAACTCCCGAGTTCCAACGCATCACTTATGCAACATAAATAATGATGATTTAATGTTGTCCGTGTTAGTGCATTAAAGATTAATGAGATTAAGCCAAAACAGCATATCATACTCCAAAGATAGTTAAATTACGCAAGCAAACGACTGTGATAGATATATAAAATATATAAACTGTTGTAAGTCTCCAGAGTATGAACATATTACCAAGTAAAATATATCAATGTATATTCAAAAAATGAACAAAATGAATATACAAAGGTGTTCCAAAAGAGCAAACTAAAGTGTAATGGCATCTGATCAGCAACTCTGTAATCCCGTCGATTAGAAGATAGTCTACATAGACCCGCCTGATAGCTCCATAAAGGAGAAACCCTCCTCATCATCATAAAAGTCCGGCTCCGCTTTGCAAGCATCGCCATCATCTGAAACTCAAACAGGGTCTAGTTGATGTATACAACAACGTCCCGTAACATGGGAGTTAGTGATCAACTCAGTGGAACAATAAAGCAAAGGTTAACATGTTATCAATTCAGTCAAGCAGTAATGATAAAGCAGACATATCAGACATTCTTAAATACTCTTGTTAATGCAATGATGAAATGTAGTCATGATGCATGCCTTCGCCTACACTCCCTCGTGTGACACCATCTTACGGTCGTTGCATGCTTTCTTCCCTCTGTGCTCTTCAACCCGGGGCACATGCAATGCGATGTTATGAGCGTGATTACTGAGTTATTATTAGTCCCTTTCATACAGAAGGATTGAGAATCTAAGGTACCTCCCTTATATCATTTCTCAAACAATGATCCATTTTAGTGTCGTCAATCTTAGTTAATCACATACGATAGGCAAGATCATGTCACTACCACCAACTGGTAGTCTATTTTTTAAGGCTCGTTGCCAACCCGACTGAGGACCACAACCAGGCTGCACCAATGGAGGCCGACAATTCAAATACAGTGTCTCATACCACTATATTCGGCTCACGAGTCTAGGTTGCTCACTAGTCACTACGGGGAGGCTCATTGCCCCAGCGTAGGCCGACAGCTCGACCACGGTGTCCCATACCACCATGTCCGGCTCATGAATCTTAGCGGATCGAGGTACCAAGGTTAACGGGGTTTCACTGGTAAGTTTGATACCTTAGTTCAAGCAGTAGCGTCCAAACATGGTGAACATCATTGGCCAATTGAGTTACTTGACGAGCTCGACTAGCACGAGCCCACATCAAGTGGATCGACATGAAGTGCGTGAGCACTCCGTGTGGCCTAACCACTGTCGACAACCGAAGTACAGCTCGGATTCGTCGAATACATCCTGGGTGGCGAAACAACGTCATCCACCAATCTAGGATCCGTTGCCGATTGCCTGGACTATACAATAGCCCCAATCACATTCAATTACAACAAAATATCCTAAAAGACAGTTAAAGCAATAATAAATCAAGATTTCAAATCATACAATCAAAGGTCCGATATTGTCCGCTTTAGGGCTGTCAGGGCTGTTGCATGGAATAGTTATGCCACTCCCCCATCACCCTTCATGGCTTTGTTTTTGCATTTTATGAAATACAACTTAAACATGAATTTATACATATGTATTACGTAGATAAATAGACATTATAATATATGGTACATGAAAGAAAGCATACATATAGTTAAAGGAGTTGAGAATCATATCTCAACACCCTTATACATTACAATTTGCTAACTACTTACTCATTCAGACATTTCAACAAACACTTTAGACTACATACATCAACATACATGACGTATGTTAATCACATAGGTATTAGGCTAAATCCTTTCACTAGGGAGTTGCCCCATTTATAACACGCGTGCACCCACGACGGATAGTCATGGCAAGCATGAATCCAAGTTCCATATTCATTCATTCATTTCTACAAACACTTGGGCTACACACTTTATCACATATAATGTATATTTGTCGTGACGTGATTTAGGGCAAGTCCTTTCACTAAGGAGTTGTCGTACATGTAACAAGTATATATTCACGACAAATAATCATGTTAGGCACAAATTCAAATTCCATACGTATTCAAGCATCTCAACATATACATACAATACACTATATTCCACATAGTTCATGTATAACTGTAAAGCGAAACAGACGACGCATTTTGCATGTGAAATAGTACCCATGTCAGTTATAAATTATTAACCGACATTGAAAGCCTTGAAAACCATAACCTATATGTCTATAGTCCGCACCTTTCGCCGGTAGACTCGTAACGAACTCTGTTTAAACATTAAGTCTTTGTCTATAGCACAACGGTCACCTATAACATGAAATAGGTTAGTTATTTCATCACTTACACTATTGGAAACCCTAAAACAGCTTAGGGTTAGGTTTTCTTACTTATGAACAGAGTCGGAATTGCCAGAATAGCGATGCAGAGGCGGTGTTTCGATACATAGGGTGGCAGGGAACGATCTTTGTAGCAAAACCTCAACTCCCCTCACACTTTCTATTCCTTTCTCTTCTCTTACCTAGGTTAGAAAATTCGTATGGAGTGAAAGAGAGGGGGTTTTAAGCCTTTATATAGGCCCAGAACTGATGGGAATGGCCCCATGGCTATGGTATACTTAGGTTATGTTCAAAGGACATCTGTTTCAGCTCAATGGAGCACTTCCGCAGCCCCCCCTTGAGCCTAAGGTCAGACTTAAGCTCACTGACCTTGGATCTAGGTCGAGTTAAGTTTTCGGTCCGATCAGATTTACAGATCAACCGCGGCAGACCAGTTTCCGTTCAACGGTCACCGACATTCGATCAGGGCCACAAGTATACTGACATGTGTTACAAATTTTCCCTGATCCGATAATGGAATTGGGTCAGATTTTAACGGTCTGAATGCTTAGATTTGGCCCTCCAGCGAACGGCTCACTTAAATCTGAGTTTAATTTATAAAGATATTCGCGTTTCTCACACACTTCGCTCTGGGCCCAAGTTGTCCGTTTCTGGATACTATCTGGATTTAATTTCCGATGTGGTTGTCAAGCCCAGTAAGGCAGTCGCAATCGTATAGCTTCGCGTTAATGGACTTTCGACGTGCGGTCTAGGTCCGATACAAAGTTTCAATGTGCTCCCGAGAGCAACTGGGTAATGAGATTATAGGGTAATGTAGCGTCGATGAGTCTGCAAGTTTTAGGTATTGCAGTTTGTATTTAAAGTAGTTCAAGCGAATTTCGCAAGTAAACTAGTTTAGCACTAGCTAATACTCGCCTAATTTCTAAAGGATTTAGTCCTGTATGATTTCTGCCTGAGGTGGTACTCGGGCCTTTATACAAATTTTTCCGAGACGCTACAAAAGGGGATTTGAGGCTTTAAGATTGAGTCACGAGAAATCAATTAAGGTGTTATGATCGACTCATTGCCTAAGGACGTCTAATTCCAGGTTGGTAAAAATCTGGAGTGTTACACTGGATGTTACACACATATCACCATGGGCCCACAGATCTTGGCTATCGGACGCTCTTCCTACTATCGCATAAGACTCCAGTCCTGTAGAATCTTCTTTTTCTTAATGGAATGTTAATTTACACATGGGGACGAAGTGGGCCTCCTGTGATCATGGTGGGTCACTCCATGAAGGGGTTCGTCGTAGATTGCACATGACTCAGATATCATCCTGATCGTTTCATTACAATATCAAACGCTTAAAAAAAGATAGACGCTTATAACATTTTACTCCTGTCATCCATCTTCCATGCGCTTAATTGTATGGCCCCGATTATCTGATCATGGTTATTTTTGGGGCCATGGGCAATTTATCCGCAACCCTTCCCATTTACAATATTGCTTTGCCTTTTGGAAAAAAGGTGATAGTGATGTTATTTGGTTATTCGTTACCATTAATGCAATCGATCAACCATCCACGTGTCATCTCCCCATTGAATTTACTTGATCGTTGATAACATTATTTTATTGGGCTTTAACACTCGCCTTATCGAATGAAGCAGGAAGATATCAGCAAAGCATTCATTTTTTGTATCTTTGCACACTCTCCTCAAGCCGCCTTAATGTGGCTGTGAATTTAGCCTTGCCCAATGATTAAACTATCATGGAATTTCATACATAATGCAACTTGAAAATTGCTCATAAGATAGTGATTTCCTTCAACAACACATCATTCAGACATTTCATGGTGATAATATCCTACATGATGTTGTCCGGATTAATTTTGGCATCTATTGTAGTTGGTCGATCATTCTTATATCGTCTCATAAAATGCATTGGTCGAATTTCGTTCCATATAATCAAGTTTTGGTCGCATTAAACATAACTAAAAATTGTTTGTTATTAGTCAAAACTAACTATAGTTTGTCACAATTCCAAAAAATTACAAATTGATGAAGTGATGATGGGATACATGAAAAATAATGTATCCAATATCTTCCAAGTAAATCATTGTAGTTTGATGAAGCGCTGATCATAGAGAAAATGGCCGGCTCCTTCTTAGTTCCCACCGTTAGCTCAATTAGCAAAACACCATGCGTTCGTGTTACTTTTCCAACAAAATTGCTCACCATGTCTTCGATCGGAATTAAATCATATTGAGTTTTACCCAATTTAGCCATCATTCTAACTGAAAAGTATGTTGACAACAGCTCCATCATTGATCATGACCCTAGTATTGGACATCATTCCAAGTGTACAAAAATATACGATGGATTTAAATGTTGCATCAAAGATGAGTCGGTATTTTGATTACTATTTTATAAGAGGGTGACCCTAGTTCAATTAAAACAGTCAACACATTCTTGGTGTCTTATTCTTAATCAAATGAAGCATATTGCATGTTATAGGAGGACCCAATTCTTCCACACCACCTTCCATCCTTTTTAGTTAAGACAATTTAGCTTGAAAGTGGTAATTTGAGCGTCATATTGCAATCCAATACAACCGATGATAATGACCCAAGCTGTATAACCAAATTAAAACATTAACCCCAGGTATATTTGAATTCAATCACTTATCCACCTCTTTTACTATTTTTGACCCAGCATCCTCATTCGGTTTGGATGAGATTAGTCCCAATGACTTTATTTTTGCAAGCAGTTCCTCAATTAATAGATCATTCAAAAAAAATTTATCACCGAGATATTTGGTCGATTCTTCAATACCTATGCCTTATTTTTCAAAATTTTGGTCATTGTTTACTAACTACATTCCCAAATGAAATTCGGCTAGATTAACTGGTTTTTTTTTTTCTTCTAGTTTTGAAGTGACCAACATCGATTGTGTTCACATACCCACCATTTGAGATTCTCTCCTCACAATGGCTAATTGTCTTCATTTGGTTGCATGTTATCTTTGCCAATGTCGTTTTTGAGTGCGTGTAATTCTTTCTGATATAACTATGAACTTTTGATGCATTAGCCTTTTTCATATTCCATCTAGATCGTGTTAAGGTTTAACCACCAATTGTCCAAAAGTTGACATGCACTTATCGTTTTGTTGGTAAATAGAGCTACCCTCGTCACAGCCTTGATAGACTGATGATTTTGTTTGGTAGTTTGGTCAATAATATTGCCTATATTGGCTGAATCTGCCTTGCACATTGCTCACACAAATACGACATAAACTGAGTTTACTACATTCGGATATGCTTCGGTTTTCTAGACCGCACACATAAACTGCTCGTTTCTGTTGCCAACTTTTCGTTCTTTGACTTAATCATTATGAAATCCAAGGTTAATTTTTTGTCATAGCCGAACTAACCCATGATGATCAATTGTGGACATATTGACTTTCATGTTGACTGGAGATGGATCAGTATTAATCAACACTGACTCTTTCACCTTTTAAAGAAATTTCGACAATCCTTTGTCGATGTTATATTGGATAACATTCATAAAAATAATACATTTGTTAGTAGAATGACACTAGGTTCAGTAATTAATTTTCCTTAATTCTTTGACCGTATGAATCTTATAATTGATAGATACTCGATAGATATCCTGGTCGACATGATGTATAAGATTTCATCCGCCCAAATAATATCAAAGGTGTACGTTCTTTGAATTTTATGGTTGGATTGCGTGATTACTTATGTTTTAATCAGTGTTGAGCAGACAAATTACTGTTTAACCACTACCTTGTAACGCCCCGAAAAATCGGGGGTCGTGCATAGACTCGACTCCCGAGTTTCCGAGTGTCACTTATCATGCATTTATGGTTTTTTTTTTATTAATCAAATTTAACTGCGTAATTTGGAATTACCTGAAGCACGAAACACAATCACACCAGTCTACTGAAATGAAGGATATCTCATATATATACAGGTCCAAAATAATAGAGGGTCGCCCAAGGCGTTGCCCAATAGAACAACAAAAGAAGGCTATGTCCAAAAAGAGTAAAGCTGAGCCCGCGGCTCAGCAAATCCAAATTCAGCCCAATCAAGCCAATGGAGAGCTGCCCATCAGCTGCAAGTAGGAGAATCCGTCCTCCTCATCCAAGCTCGCCTCGCCAGGCTCCTCATGCCATGAGTTACCTGTATCTATGAATGGGTCTGGTTGGTGTTTTAAAACACCGTCCCAAAGTGCGAGTGAGTGATCAACTCAGTGTGAACTATTGGTCTCAAGTTAAACAGACATCAATTGTATTATGAACTTAATGAAAAACAGACAATCATCAACACCTAATAACTCTTATTTAAAATGCATGCATGCGGGATGATATGATACATGCCTTCACTACAACACTCCCTCAAACGACTCCATCTAACGATCGTATATGACAACACTCCCTCAGATCGACCTCGACTTCCGAGTCGCCACTCTAACTAATGCGTGCAATGCAATCGTGTTAGTCGAAATATTAGTTAAGTCCATTCATCTAGCAGGTTGAGGATTCTGATTTACCATACGTATCAATGCCCTAAACTGGTTGCGAGGCCAAGACCCCATCAATGCGTGAGGCCGAGACCTCGCGGTCCATGATCCCGTCGGGTTCCTCATCCCCGACACCAAGCACTTGAGGAGTGCCGAAAGGAAGGGATCGCTCACGATCACTACGGAGAGGCGTTGTACCCCATCGTAGGCCGACAGCTCGGACATAGTGTCCCACTCCACCATGCCCGGCTCACGAGGCTGTGGACCAGTTGCAAGTGAATTTTTGATGGGCTACAACGGTTGTAGGGTGGTTCAGGTTCCATACATATGTAAGCAAATAGGGTTAACATACAGGGTTAGTCAGATAGTAGGTTAGACCGCACGAGTCAAGCGAGCGTGAGACGAGTGACATCGGGCACAAGAGACCCACATAGTCGAACTACAGCCACATGAACACACTCGCCCAAACCCACGGGTCTAGCCCAGCATAGTCCTACCGATAGGACTACCATCTCGCCTCATGTTCCTGACCAACCCATGGGTATGGAGGGTGATCCGTAATAAGCCAACTACACAGGTTATCAACTAGCATACCAACATCATATTTCATGCATCTCAGTCCTATGAATCAAATATTTCTAATAAGCAATCATGAAATAAAGTGCGTGTGAGTCGTGTGGGTTTGTGAGGAAGTTATGCACTTCCCCCATCTTGAGAAATTTCATGTACAAGAGTAATGAAATCAGGCATACTATTAAGCAACAATATATATGGAAATCAACAAGTATGAGCATGCAACCATCCATACACAAAATCATGTAAGGAAACAAGAACAACATCATGGGGTGGCCAAACATGCATATCCATACAATTCCATCAACCTACAATCCTAGGGTTCCTCTAGACTTTCAAGTATAACATCCAACAATCAAAATCATTAGGCTCGTATAAAAATTGGTGTTACGCCACCTAAGAACAATAGTCCACACCTTGGATTTGATGGACGCTTGAAAACGACCTAGGAGATGTGGATTTCGGGGTAGATCAGCCGGGATCCCTAAAACCAAACCTTGCATGTGAGAAATTTCATGCCAATCCTTTCTCAATACATGGATTCCAAGAAGAAGAAGTGAAGGATCTTACCTAGACGGCCAACGGACGATTGTGGAGGTTATGGAGGAGAGCTTCTCCTTTGAGGAGAAGTAGGAAGTTGAAATGGTTGACTTCCTTGGGCCCCACCTTGATCTAAGGTCCACCTAGCTCTTTTTCACCCACACTTTCTTCTCTCCTCTCTCTTGCTCTCCCTTTTTCTCTCTTCTCTCTTTCCTTCCCCAGGGCAAATTCGTATGGAGAGAGGGGTGCCCCAAAGAAACCCTTTTTATAATTCCAGATTTGTGCAAATGGCCCCAAGCTTCCACAATTTCCTAAAATAGACTTATGAGACTCCTATTGGTGTTGGGGTGGCCCTAACACCCCTCTGGCCACCGAATTCGGCGTATAGGAGTCTTATGGCCCGACTAGGGTTCATGCAAAAATTGAGGATGAACGAATGAACGGATATATGATTTGAGTAAGCATTTCCGACCTTTAAGTGGCCTTGGGAGGCCCATTTTTATTGATAGGGCATTTCTGATGGCCCTTTGGCCATAAAATTTATAGGGTAGGTGCTCAGTGTCCCGATGAAGGGCCACGCAAAATTTAGGAACGATTGGATATGGGGTTTGGTCGTACGGGTCTGATTTACGATCAACGGTCACCGTTCCACGATCGGGTCCCAGATTTGGTGGACGGGTGTAGAAAAATATATTAAACCTTCACTGTAAATTTGGAAGAAATCCGACGGCTGAAAAGCCTAGAATCTCGGTTTCATTTGTAAGTGCCAGATTCCAATTCTGACATTGGTGTGGTGTATTCGGCTAGTACTAGATCCCAGTTCTGGGTGTCCACTAGGTCCGCAGTCCACGTTGGACTACAAGCCCAGTGAGATCTATGATTTCCTAAACTTTTAAATTTTTCTAACCCTCCTCGGTCGCTGGATGGCCCACACGGGCTGTTGTTAAGTGTAAACAAGTCATCTGGCTTGGTGGCCCGCACTTGGTTCAATCATAACCAGATCGGTCTAGTCTAATGGGCTAATCTTTGATTTAATTTATTTGTGATACCTCACCCTGAGTAGTTTAAATGAACGATCCTGCTGCAAATTCGACGTGGATGCCCCAGGACACTGTACTGGTTAGACGGGATATTACACTCACCCATGTTTAAGGTAGCATTGAGTGTCAATGGTCAGTAAGTGATATTATAAGTTATTAAAAAAAAAATTCAAAGATTTTTGGAAATCCAAAACAGTAAAAATCTGGGATGTTACAATCTACCCCCTTCAAAAATAATTTTGTCCCCGAAATTGCCTAAGGGTAATAAATAAATATATTATCATTTCGTTTGCCTAGTTTATTGATTTCAGGTTTATATGCGTGGTAGGGTGCATACTAACTATACTAGCCTTGCTTATTATATTCTACCCCCCTCAAAAATTTTCACCCTTAAGGTTTGAAAAGAATGTCAAAATCATGATTATTATGCTAAGTGTTTGCTGATAAAGTTTACCTAAGGGTGGTGTATTCTACTCTTTATGATCAAGCTAATACGAAAAAAAATGACGGTTATAGTAGGCTCAAATCCGATACGTCGATTGTCCGCCTGACCAGGGCAGACAACATGTTGTATCCCTTCTGAATCCTGATGGATCCTGGTCTTCTGCTCGGTGGCGGTGAGTGAGTCCGTTGGTAGTCGCTCAGGATTGAGAATTGGGTCAAACCGCGAATACTTCGCAAGTGTATGGTCTCATAATTCCGTAGTCCCATCAACCTAAATATTTAAGGAACGATCCTTGTTAGAAAGTTTAAATCTCTTATTTATAAGGTTGTCCTTTGGGTTTTGGCCTATGAGAGTCCTCGATTTAATTTATATTTAATTTAGGGTTTAATAATTCTCTCAACATGCCTATGGGTAACGATCATCCTAAAAAGTTTTTTTTTTTTTTTAAGACACAAACTTGTATATGAATTACCATTTCAATCATATGGTTAGTGGGTTAATCGCAGAATACACTTTGGTTTCATAAATTTCAAGAATGAAGGAATAGTCGAGGTTCTAAAGTATTTGGGAGGTTTGGAGTGCGAATAACGCTAGTAAGGACGCAGTAAGGCAATCATACATACAAACATTCACAAGGTGACAAGAAAATTTCAAAACAATCCATACATTCGTATTGAATTCAAAATGTCATTAGTATGACCAGTTATATCCTACAGTATGGATTTAAATGTATTACTAGATACTCTAAACATAAAGAAAAAAAGCAGACAAATCAAGCAGGAGTTTTAACTGTCTTTAATACATAGTAGTAGTCTTTACTAACTCCAAACAACTACTAATTTCCGTAAAGTTAACATATTATTCTTCTGGGTCGGATGAGGACGGGGGTGCTTCTTCCCCTTAAGGGAAAAGATCATCGGAATGATGAAGAAATAGACAACAGTTGCCAAGAACGCCATATCCCTCGGCTAGGATGGATTGGCTGAGAGAAATGTAGGTGGGTCGTTGGAGGGAAGATTTTGGGGATGATTTTGAGAAGATTTGAGAATGGGTCTAGGATTGGATTTTGGAGAGTATATTTTTGGAAATGATTTGAGAATGTATTGGAGAAGGAGTGGTTAAGAATGGGTTTGGGAAAAATGGATTTGAGGATGGGATTGGAAAATGTGGGTTGGATATTAATTCGAAATGGGGTTTTGAAATTGGGGCTTGGAGTTGAAAGGGATTTGAGAGGGGCTTTGGAAAGAATTTGAAAACGGGTCGTAGAATGTAAAGAGTTGAGAGAGAAGTGTTGAAGGTGAGATTGTTGAGTGAGGTGAATTTAGAGATGAGTTTAAGAAAATGGATTTGGAGGATGGAAGTTAAGAAGTGATTAGGAATGAGCTGAAGAAATGAGATTAAGAAATGTTTGGAAAGGGTTTGAGAGAATGAGGATTGAGATGGGTTAGAGTGAAGAAGAAGATGGTTGTTGAGAATGTGTCAAAAGAGAAATGGATTTACGGTTGGATTTGTGCTAAGAGCTTGTGATGGATTTGGGTGAGTGGGTTGGAGATGGATGTGGGAATGAGTTTGAGAATGAAAAAGGAAGAAAAATGGTTGATATTGGGCTTTATAAATGAGTTTTAGTAAATGGGTTTTGTGAATGGAAATGGAAGTGAATGAGTGAATGGAGTGGGATTTTGAGGATGGGTGTTGATATGGGTTGGTTTTACAAAGGAGAAGAAAATTGGTTTGAAATGAGTTTTGTGGGTGAAATTTGGAGAGGGTTTGGCAAGGATTTGAGAATGAGGTGTGAGGTTGGGTTTTGGGAAGGGTCAAGTAAGAGGGGTTGAAGGAAAGGAAATATGAAGAAGAAGAATGTGGATTTAGGGATTGAGTTTTGAGATTGGGAGAGGGAGAGTTTTCTCTCGGGTTTATAAGGGATGGTGGAGGTAATGGGAGTAGTAGAAATAGGCTTTATGGACTCTAGATAGTCCTAAATAACAAAGGAAATGGGCCCCACTCGTGTGTACATTGAAAGGGAGGAGGGGACCTATCTCGTAACGTTTCTTATACTTTAAGTAACTGAATTGATTTTAAAATTTTTATGGTGATTTACCATCAAGTTTTAAGCCATCTCACGAAGTTTCATATCATTTGGAGTTGTAATTAAATTATAAAAATTCTAGAAGTTACCACCGTCTAAAACTAACGATTTTTTTGGACAGTTGTCAATTCATCCCAAATATAACTATATAAAAATTTTTATTTTATTTTTATATGAAACTAGACTTGTTAAGCTTCAATATGGCTTTTGAATTACCTAAATCGGAGTTATAACGAAGGAGATATGACTTTTTGAAGTTGACCTAATTTTGCAGGAAATTATGGCGTGGCGACGCCGGTTGGGCGTTGCGACGCCGAGCCACTAGATGCCTGGATGTTGCGACGCCGGCTGGGCGTTGCGACGCCGGGCCACTGTGCTCTGGGCGGGGTCGCCTTGCGACGGACATATCTCGCAAACCGGGATGAGTTATTCGATGTGCCATATATGAGTTTAGGATAGGAGAAGCTGCTCTATCCAAATAAAATGGTTATTTCATAATATTTCATCAGTTTAATAGTCAAAAGTCTATTTTACTTATATTTTTACTATTTATAGTAATTTTTTGCTTACTTATAGTTCTCTATCCTTGAACTTTAGGATTTGTGTCCAAGATGAAGGTACATAGAAAAATTTGAAGGATAAAGGGGTGGAAGGCGAGGATTTAAAGGAGATAGGTTGAAAGGAGGAGTTTAGACTTAGGGATTGGGTGGTTTGGACTACCTAAATTTCATAATTGATCGAATCGAGTCTTGTCATTAAGTTCCTGAGCTCTTGCCCAAAGACGGGCTGAAACGTATCGTAAGTCTCCCAAGTCAAATTCTAATATTGTTATGCTCTCTCTAATCAGTTGAAGCCCTTCGTAAGATTCTCGGACCTATTTTCTAGCATCACTACTTACTCTCGTTACCTAACCCTAACAATCTGAAAGTCTCACCTTCTGTCTAAGACTGGCGGTTCAGGGACTGGGGTGGTTCCTAGCATTTCGCATTTTCTATTGGGCATCCTCTCAAGTCAGCGGACGCGTTAGTGAGTTCATGACCCATGGCCCAAGGGATTCCAAACTATTGCTCTGATACCATCTGTAACGCCCCGAAAAATCAGGTGTCGTGCATTGACTCGACTCCCGAGTTCCCGAGTGTCACTTATCATGTATTTATGGTTTTTTTTTTGATTAATCAAATTTAACTGCGCAATTTGGAATTACCTGAGGCACGAAGCACAATCACACCAGTTTACTGAAATGAAGGATATCTCACATATATACAGGTCCAAAATAATAAAGGGTCGCCCAAGGCGTTATATGAAACAACAAAAAAGGCTATGTCCAAAAAGTAAAAGTGAGCCCGCGGCTCAAAGCAAATCCAAATTCGGCCGATCAAGCCGATGGAGAGCCGCCCATCACCGCAAGTAGAGAGTCCGTCCTCCTCGTCCAAGCTCGCCTCGCCAGGGCTCCTCATGCCCTGAGTTACCTGCATCTATGAATGGGTCTGGTTGGTGTTTTAAAACACCGTTCCAGAGTGGGAGTGAGTGATCAACTCAGTGTGAACTATTGGTCTCAAGTTACAATAGACATCAATTGTAATATGAACTTAATGAAAAACAGACAATCATCAACACCTAATAACTCTTATTTAAAATGCATGCATGCGGGATGATATGATGCATGCCCTCGCCACAACACTCCCTCAAGCGACTCCATCTAACGATCGCATATGACAACACTCCCTCAGAGCGACCTCGACTTCCGAGTCGCCACTCTAACTAATGCGTGCAATGCAATCGTGTTAGTCAAAATATTAGTTAAGTCCATTCATCTAGCAGGTTGGGGATTCTGATTTACCCTACGTATCAATGCCCTAAACTGGTTGCGAGGCCAAGACCCCATCAATGCGTGAGGCCGAAACCTCGCGGTTCGTGATCCCGTCGGGTTCCTCATCCCCGACACCAAGCACATGAGGAGTGCTGAAAGGAAGGGATCGCTCGCGATCACTACGGAGAGGCGTTGTACCCCAGCGTAGGCCGACAGCTTGGACATAATGTCCTATTCCACCATGCCCGGCTCACGAGGCTGTGGACCAGTTGCAAGTGGATTTTTGATGGGCTACAACGGTTGTAGGGTGGTTCAGGTTCCATACATATGTGAGCAAATAGGGTTAACATACAGGGTTAGTCAGATGGTAGGTTAGACCGCATGAGTCAAGCGAGCATGAGACGAGTGATATCGAGCACAAGAGACCTACGTAGTCGAACTACAGCCACACGAACACACTCGCCCAAACCCACGGGTCTAGCCCTAGCATAGTCCTACCGATGGGACTACCATCTCGCCTCATGTTCCTGACCAACCCATGGGTATGGAGGGTGATCCGTAATAAGCCAACTACACAGGTTATCAACTAGCATACCAACATCATATTTCATGCATCTCAGTCCTATGAATCAAATATTTCTAACAAGCAATTATGAAATAAAGTGCGTGTGAGTCATGTTGTGAGGAAGTTATGCACTTCCCCCATCTTGAGAAATTTCATGTACAAGAGTAATGAAATCATGCATACTATTAAGCAACAATATATATGGAAATCAACAAGCATGAGCATGCAACCATCCATACACAAAATCATGTAAGGAAACAAGAACAACATCATGGGGTGGCCAAACATGCATATCCATACAATTCCATCAACCTACGATCCTAGGGTTCCTCTAGACTTTCAAGTATAACATCCAACAATCAAAATCATTAGGCTTGTATAAAAATTGGTGTTAGGCCACCTAAGAACAATAGTCCGCACCTTGGATTTGATGGACGCTTGGAAACGACCTAGGAGATGTGGATTTCGGGGTAGATCGGCCGGGATCCCTAAAACCAAACCTTGCATGTGAGAAATTTCATTCCAATCCTTTCTCAATACATGGATTCCAATAAGAAGAAGTGAAGGATCTTACCTAGATGGCCAACGGACGATTGTGGAGGTTATGGAGGAGAGCTTCTCCCCTGAGGAGAAGTAGGAAGTTGAAATGGTTGATTTCCTTGGGCCCCACCTTGATCTAAGGTCCACCTAGCTCTTTTTCACCCACACTTTCTTCTCTTCTCTCTCTCTCTCTCTTTCTCTCCCTTTTTCTCTCTTCTCCTTTTCCTTCCCTAAGGAAAATTCGTATGGAGAGAGGGGTGCCCCAAAGAAACCCTTTTTATAATTCCAGATTTGGTGCAAATGGCCCCAAGCTTCCACAATTTTCTAAAATAGACTTATGGGACTCCTATTAGTGTTGGGGTGGCCCTAACACCCCTCTGGCCACCAAATTCGGCATGTAGGAGCCTTATGGCCTGACTAGGGTCCATGCAAAAATTGAGGATGAACGGATGAACGGATATATGATTTGAGTAAGCGTTTCCGACCTTTAAGTGGCCTTGGGAGGCCCATTTTGATTGATGGGGCATTTCTGGTGGCTCTCTGGCCATGAAATTTATAGGGTAGGTGCTCAGTGGCCCGATGAAGGGCCACGCAAAATTTAGGAACGATCGGATGTGGGGTTTGATCGTATGGGTCTGATTTACGATAAATGGTCACCGTTTCACGATCGGGTCCCAGATTTGGTGGACGGGTGTAGAAAAATATATCAAACCTTCACTGTAAATTTGGAAGAAATCCGACGGCTGAAAAACCTGAAATCTCAGTTTCATTTGTAAGTGCCAGATTCCAATTCTGACATTGGTGTGGTGCATTCGGCTAGTACTAGATCCCAGTTCTGGGTGTCCACTAGGTCCGCAGTCCACGTTGCACTACAAGCCCAGTGAGATCTATGATTTCCTAAACTTTTAAATTTTTCTGACCCTCCTCGGTCGCTGGATGGCCCATACGGGCTGTTGTTAAGTGTAAACAAGTCATCTGGCTTGGTGGCCTGCACTTGGTTCAATCATAACCAGATTGGTCTAGTCTAATGGGCTAATATTTGATTTAATTTATTTGTGATACTTCACCCTGAGTAGTTTAAATGAACGATCCTGCTGCAAATTCAACATGGACGCCCCAGGACACTGTGCTGGTTAGACAGGATATTACACTCACCCATGTTTAAGCTAGCATTGAGTGTCAATGGTCAGTAAGTGATATTATAAGTTAATTAATATAAAAAAATTCAAAGATTTTTGGAAATCCAAAACAGTAAAAATCTGGGATGTTACATACCCCGACCATTGCCACGTCATAATTATGATTATAATAGTATATTCATATTGACATATTCTTCTGTCATATCCACTCCTGAAGCAAAGCTTCATATCGAGAGACATTTTTTGTTAGATCTTATAAATTGATAAATCATATCCCAATTAATTTATTTCAAACTTTAAATTATAAATCATCTCAAGCCATTTAAACGAATAAGGCATCGGTTGTGACCATCATGCATCATTTTTTTTATCTTTTAAACTGAGTGATATAATTTTCGATTGATTTTCCTGATAATTGCCGAAAATGTGTAAGATTGGCCATGAAAAAATTTATGTCATTGTAAAAAACTTGGCATAAAACTTTTTCTTCCATTTTCTGCCAAAATTATATGGAGTTTGGTAACAAATTAAACTACCAAGTAAAATCTACTTCAGTTAGTGAATGTCTAAATATTTATAGTTTGTTGTAATCATTATTGACAAATTCTCCTGCACTATATAATAAAACGACATATATGTTATATGGTTGGTTGACTAGTATCACCTATAAATAGTGTAAAATCATATTGATAATTCGTTGGCAATATATATTGATGATCGATCCAATCAGGATGTGGCTTATGATATACTAGAGTAGCAGTTCGACTGAGAACTTGACTTACTATCTCCTGAACCAATTGTAGAATTTGATTGCGGTCCCAATTTTGTTGCCTCGCCATCAATGGTGGATTCGGACCAACAGAGTATTCTTCCTCATTATAAGGTTGATTATTGGCACGTGCTGCCCCACAAATATCCATTGAATCTTGACTTTAGGGACAAAGTTCATATGCTCATATTTAGGGCCCCCGATATCCCCAGGTGGTGGTGAAATTTGCACGTCCTGTACCAAAATAGGGGTAGGATGCATATTTCACCGTAGATGGGGTACTTGTGGCGTTGGATGTACTAGGGGTATTAGTGCCAGATTCTCAACAGGATTACTATCGACATGTTGCTGAGGCACAACAGGTGCCATTCCGGCAAACATATTCATCAACCGATTCATGCTATCGACATGGTTAACCATCGATATATTAAAGGATTCAGTCTGAACTCATGATTGTTTAGCTTGAACACGTGATAATTATGCGATGCGTCGAATTCCCCTTTGAACTTCAACTATCTCGGTCGATATTATCTCAAAAGGTTTGACTCGAGTTGTCGATGCCCTATTAGGGTTTAGTGGTGGTGGATTCACTTGCACAAGTACCTATTGCACTTGTAACTCTCTCTTGAGCAACAACAACTAGTTTATGAGTTAAAATAATATTAGTTGCTATAAAGGTATTACGACCACCTCTTCGGCTTATGATTCCATGTAATTACTGCACCGGTAAGTATAATCAAGACAAGTGTCCCATTGGGAGTGTAAAAAATCATTGATTTTTACAAGGCCGGTGCAAAAATGAATATTTATGACAACCAAGTATAGTTTGTAGTCTCATTGTGCATGCAAAAAATTGTTGGCACTTTATTTGTTTTCTGTCATGTGCGGTATGTGTAGGTGTGCGAAAATCGATTTAGTGGCTCGATTCAAACTAATTGACTTTGACCCCAAGCGTTGAAATAAGTAGATACGCTTCATATGAACGTATATGACCATCATTTAAGGAGATTAATTGCCTACTTAACTACTTGCATAATATTTATAATGATCATGCAATTTTAAGATGGAGGGGTCCTTCCTCTGATGATAATTTGTTGTTTGTCTTTCGAAGGAAAGACGTTTTAATAATGCAATGAGATAAAAAATAATAATTTACAATTGGTCAATAAGAGGGACGGTAAGAATGCGTTTTTTGAAAGAAATGCTAAATATTACATAAAAGTCAAATCCAACCTGTAAGGTATTTAAGATTACAACTAAAAACTATAGATAATAATTACAATTATTGAATTATCACTACTCTTATAATAACTTAATATAAAGTAAATTGATATATTTGATTGCATATTGTTTTTTACTAATCCTCTTAAGTATTTATAGATATTTATTACAATTTTTTTATAGATATTTTTTCTTCCAGTGCCAAATGTTATCGAAATTGGAGAATTACTATGTTTCTCTTTTATGATTATTCATCTTCCAATAAATATACTTTGTTTCTAATATATAAATTTATATTTCTCTCATGGTCCGCACTTCAAATTGCTTAAAGTATTAGAACACGTTATTTCAATAACCTTCTGATGACGTGGTACTGTGTAGCACCAAATTAGCACTAGCTATATTTCAACTATATTTTCAATAAAAACAAACCTCCGAATATCTTGAAAATATTTTTAAACCTTTTCAATCTTTATTTCAATGCCACGTGTCATCCTTTCACGGGCTCCTTCTTGAAAGGATTTGAAAAAGGGTACTAGAGTGATGCGCTGCCTCAGTATCATAGCCTAAAACCGAGCTGGTCCACCATAACGTCCGGTTTTTTGTCAGGCCAATTAAGGAGTTGTCCAAATCCCCCACGTGTGCGATACGTTCGCACGGGACGCGGACGCTTGTCCCAAGCTTGGTACAAGCACTGACTCAGAGGGGCCACCGTGATGTATGGGTTTTATCCACACCGTCCATCCATTTTGTCATCTCATTCCTAAATATAAGCTTTAAAATGAGGTAGTCATAGGTGGATCCAAAGCTCAAGTGGTCCACACCACAGGAAGCAGCGGTGATAATAGTGCGCCACAAACATAAGCTTGATACAAAACTTCTGTCGTCCGCAGGAAGCTTTCAACACTAGGCGTGTAATCTCCACCGTGTGACTTGAGCATTGCATGTGGCTGATTTTTGGTCCTATGCACTAAAATGATATGGAAAAATGGATGGACGGTGTGGATAAAACCTACTCATCACGGAGTTCATTTGGGGCCCTTGCCTTTGACGGTAGGGTAGTACCCAATCCCAGTTCTTTCGCACGTGGCTGCGAGTCGGCTCTTCCATCTCACCTCGCAGTGGTACTTATTGCACTCGCATGGCCCGCGGCAACTGTAGCGCCCGTGAACTATCCGCGTTATATGATGGCTGCTTAAGAAGGCTGCGGACCACAGACTCTTTTCCTTGCTCCGTAAGCTACGACGTACTCGCACGCGTTAGAGTACAGACGCCGACGTGGCACACGCCTGGTAGATCAGGATCATCCATCGCAGGCAGTCCACCTGACCGTACGTTTGCCCAAAAATCGGGATGGTCTACTCATCACGTTGGTCACACGTGAATGTCAAATATGGACCGTCCATTTATTCGGTAGATATGTCGGCCGACCTTATGAGCCTGGCGGGTCCGATGGTGGGCTAGATCTCTTGTACGTGTACCACGCTGCCACGTTTGAGAGGCTGTTGTAGAAGAAGAAAATTGATTACTTAGGGGCCACGTAAGCCTATCATCCACGCCAATATGTCATATCTGTACCATGAAAACGGTTGACCCCACCATGAATATCATATGGCACAAAAATCAGTCCTTCCTTATTATTATATGGCCACACCTTCAGAATCAATTTACAACCGACGATCTAACTCAACATACAGTAATGACCTAACCAATGGGTGGATCAGTTTGATTTTCGAAATGAATGGTCTCCCTTCTAGGGCGTTCCTTTTGCACGGTGGGATGTCGTGCACACGTGGCATAGTGGAGGTAAAGGCCTTGATGAAAGTTCGCATGCCTTCCCCTGCTGGTGATCCTCTCTGGCGAAAAAAGTCCACCCCGTTCAGTACGCATACCACGGGAGGAGTAATAGAGATTCGCGCATGAAGAAATCAGGTTCTCCGAGTGCGAACGCACGTGTAAGATGACACACATGCAGGGCATCCAAGCCAATCTGAGCCCTATTTTCATCATGTGGGCCATATCAGAGAAACCAACCGCTAGAAAAAAAATCACAAACATCACATCCTGAGAGCTCAACCGTACGATGCAACCGGCCAGCTTGGGGAAGAATACTGTACAACAGGTGTTGTAGCTACTGCAACGCGGCTATGTGGGGCCCACCATGTTGCATCAGGTGAGTTCGGCCCTGGCAAAAAATCAGCCCCAATCCACGGCTCAGGTGGGCCACACCACAAGTAAAAATCAGCCCAATCAACACTCGAGTGCACGGATTACTGCGTAGAGGGCGCGGCTTTGGTGGATCCCCGACTGTGGGGCCCACCTTGATGTATGTTCCTTACATCCACGACGTCCATTCATTTTGACAGTTCATTTAGGCCATTATTCTAAAAATGAAGTAGATCCAGGTGTCATATGGACCACACCTCAGGAAACAGTTGCGATTGACCATTGAAAACTTATTGTGGACCACAACGTTTTGGATCAAGCTGATATTTGTGTGGTACCTTAATCCAGGCCCTTGTGACATTATCAACGGTTTGAATGGCAAATAAACATTTCGGCGGCCCCCAAGAAGTTTTTAATGGTAATTATTCAATCACCACTATTTCCTGTGGTGTGGTCCACTGAAGATCTGAATCTAATTAATTTTTTATAGCATGCTCTAAAATAATCTTTTAAAACAGATGGACAGCGTGGATGTAAGATACATACATCATGGTGGGCCCTACAGTCAAGGATATACTGAAGGGGTGCCCTGGCAAAAAGCCTACCTTTTCCTTCGTGTGGCCACTGGAGCTTTGGATCTGCCGTTTTTTAGGCTCGTGTCCTAACAGAGCTGGCAAAACAGATGGACGGGTGGATTTTTCACGAGTATCACGGTGGGAACATCCTACGGTGGGGGTTGCATGCCATCCGCCTCCCAAGTGGGCCACACCACAACCATTGAAAAATTCCACACGAAATTAGAGATTTCAGTAATGAGTTTGTGGCCCAACTGAGTTTTGAATCAGGCCATATTTTTTTGGAATATACGATGAACATGTGGGGGCGACGGACAGAGTGGATATCAAACACCAATGTGAGAAACATCTCCGATATTTGAAAATATCGTGATGCTCTCGAAAAATTGATCAAACGATATCATGATTTATAAGTGCTTTTTGTACGTAAATGAATTTATTTATAAATACAAATAATTCAACTTATAATTATATGTATCTGTATTTAAATTTATTTATATTTTTTATACTTTATTTCCAGCGAAGATTTTCTCAATTAAATCACGAGAAAACACGTTCAATTCTGAAAATCTCCCTTGGCGAGAACTAGATTTGTCGCTGCGTTGAACCTAACAGCCGCGCGACCATACCTCGCGTGGGTACTGACCGGAAGTTGACCGAGCGCTGCGTGGAACTTTCACGAGATCCACACCGTCCATCAGTTACACTGCCTCATTTTCACCTTGGACTGCCTCATTTTCACCTTGGAAATAAAAAATCATGATCGTCCAAAATTCAGGTGGGTCCCACCATTGGAAGCAGTTGGGATGGGACATCCAACGTTAATCGTGGTGTTTATATGCCATCCAACCCATTCATCTGGTGCACCTCGTCAAGATGAAAGGGTTAGTCAAAAACGTGTATTTGGATTTGGTGGGGGTAAATCCACTTCATCTATAAATTTTGCCAACTCATGCTAAGATGGATGAAAGCCCAGGCAAATTAAAATCTAAGTGGAGTACACCAAAAAGAAATATGTCCACTGGTTACCTGCCTTTGAAACCTTGTTAGGCCCAAAGAAGTTTTGGATTGAGATAAACATCACTTGTCATTTCAATGACAGGTGTTTCGATCCTTACCTTTTGTTGTAATGAGCCCACTTTGATTTTGGATCTACTCATTTTAAAAAAATAAAAAAAATCTAATTACAAGTTCGAGCACCCATTTTGCCTGCGAGTGTATTAGGGCCGGTTTGGGAGCGTGGATTTGGAACCCTAGTATTGGAAACCCTCTGTATTGGCAATCCTCCCCCTGTGTGTTTGGCACCCTGGAGTGTGAGTCAACTTTAATTAAAAAATACCTATATATTAATTACTAAATCAACTTTAATATCCCTAATTAATGAGATATATAATTTTTGACACTATGATTGTGATAAGCCGATTAAAATATATGCTTTGCTTGAAAATGATGAAATTTCAAGTCTCAGAAGGACTGCAAGCACAAGATCATGTCTGAGTCACTAACCAACGATTTTTAATCGTTGATTAATATGGACAATGTTTGGACGGTGCTGATTTACATGGACAATATTTGGACGGTGCTGATCATCATTAGTGGGCCATGTGCCCAATAGAATGATAGTGTATAGTGACACACATGTTACACTTGCAACTATTGAAATGATTTTAGTTGTAATCCAAGCTCTCAAACCCCTTCAAAGAGGGGATTAGAAACCCCCTGGATTTGAAACCCCGGTTACTTTATGCTATCAAACAACCAAGGGGATCTAAAACCCCTCCAATTCCCTTTAATCTACAGTGCCAAACAACCCCTAGTGTAAGGGTGCCGGTGCATGAGTGTAGGAGGGAGGGGTGTATGTGTGTAAAAAACAAGAAGGCTATCACATTCACATGAGCTAACGAAACCTGCTAGGCTGTGTTGTGAGAACCCTCTCTATAAGGTGCTGTGAGAAAAGTGGCATGGGTGCTGCGAAGATGCAGATTGAGTAAAGGGACTTTGAAACCTTGAACTTTTGCATGGCTATTATGATGCATCTGTTATATACATTGCATTCATTAATTTGACAGTCCTTTTAAAGACGTGTATTCAAACTTGAGATGAATCGAGAGCTTACATGACTTATGTGAACCACGTTGTAAGAAACAATGGAAATTGAATACTTTCCAATGCCATAGTAGTCGTGGATGAAGATGTATGTGTGTTTTCCCTTTCAAGTCAGACTTGGGGGTTAACATATAAATGACTTGTGGAAAATAAACATTGGATGGGGTGTTAGGAAAGTTTTTATGGTAGGAGTCGTTATCTATCAATGTGTGTGGTAAAACAAGTTGGTAAACACATAAATAAGGTGGATAAAACACGTAGTACAAAAGGCATCAAGGAGCTTAGACCATCAATACCAAGTTGATGAAATGTATAGAGTGGATAAAACACATATAGCACAATCGGCCTGAAGGAGCTTAGACCCTCGAGGTAGGAGGTAGAATTTCCCACACATGGGTTCTTAGGGCTACATTGATGTCCATGTAGAAAGCCTCGAGCGAGGTGGATCCATGACCTAAGTGGCTCATACCACAGGAACAATGGGTATTGAAATGGCCTGGAAGATTCTTCCCAGTGAACACAGTGGTGTTATGTCACATCAAACTCATTGGTAAGTGTTTTGAATTAGGACAAAGGGAAAACACAAATTTAAGCTAAATCCAAAACTTATTTGAGCCCAACAAGCTTTCAATCACAGGCAATTAATCCCATCGCTTATTTGTCGTGTGGCCTGCTTGAGCTTTGGATCTGGTTCATTTTATGGGTTCTTATGGTAACATGAGCCGGTGAAACTAACACAATAGATTTTATACCATATCACGGTGGGTGCCACATGGCTTCCTTATGCAGGAACTCTGGAACTCCGTGACAGTGTTATATGGAGTGGATTAGGTGTAGCCCTGGACTCACTCTACATGGTGTGGAACTGATGGTGGGGCCTACCTTGATGTATGCATTGTATATCAGCGCCGTATGTCTCTCTTTCCTGATCAACTCAGGAACGAGACAAAAATAATATAGTAGATCCAAATATAAGGTGGACCACGCGACATCCAAATCTAAGGTAGACCACATGACAGGAAAAAATCAAAATACTCCCATGTGGGATATAAAAGTTTTGGATCAAACTGGCATTTATTTTTTCCCCTTCATTTGGGTATGTGTAACTAGGGGTGTACATGAGCTGAGCTAGTTTGGTTAGGTCGTTGGACTCAACTTGAAAAAGCTCAATTCGACTCGGTTTGAAGTTGAGTTCGAGCCGAGTTGAGCTGATTTTTTGAGCTCGAATATGAGTTTGAGCCGAGTTCAAGCTAGCCACAACTCGACTCGGATTGAACCCTGTTGGAATCGAACTCCGATTGCACCAGTTCGGTAACTCGGTTACTTTGATATTGATGCTGCTTACCAAGTGTTTGATGAAATGACTCAAGGAAATATGGCTGGTGGCAAAGAATATATGCATATGAAACGAATAGTCTTTTTTTTTTCTCGTTTTTTATGTTGCTTAGAAGGTGCTTAATTAAATACCTGTAAAATCATTTCTACTATTTTATATACAGTGAGATTTTAAAAGTTCAATTCATATGTTTGTGAAAATGCTACATAGGCGAACTTAGCTTGATCTTGGCTCGAACTGGCCCAAGTTACTGACCAAACTAAGCTAATCAGTCAGGCTTGAGGACCGAGCCGAGCCGAGTTCAAGCTTGAGTCAGCTAGTGGCCGAGCCGAGCTGTATATCCCTGTCTATAACCTCATCAAAAGATTGGATGGTGAATAAACCTCAAGGTGGGCGTTAAATCACCCCTCTTACCCGAGATTTGGATTGCTTCATTTTTTGGATCATGCCATTAGAATCCGTTGAAACAGATTAACAGCAGTAATAAACAATAAATACATTAAGGTGGCCCCACCGTAAGAGCCGCACCAAATCTACCATCGGTTTTTGCAGGGAACTCGCGTCCCACGTACAGCGTGCACGGCTACCATCTCTCACACGTGTGCCGGGAACTCACCTCAGCTCATCATATCTCCCCTCGCGCGAATCGTTTTACCATTTTCTGTAGACTTTTGGCCCCGCTGGAGTTTTTATATCATAGGAAGGAGAGAGAGAAAGGAGCGCAAACCGGCAAAGGCCAAAGAGGGGGAAGCTGACTCTTACCTTTTTGGCGCTCTCTCTCTCTCTCTCTCTCTCTCTCTCTCTCTCGCTTCCCCCCCTCCCTCTCCCCCACTCTCCCTTCCTCCCTTTCCCCCTCTCTCTGTCTCTGTCTCTGTCTGTCTCTCTGTCTCTCGAAATGGCCTCAGAGCGGCAGCAACAGGCAATCAAGGTACCTTTCCCTTTCCCACCTTTCCTTTTTATTGTTATTTTATTTTTAAGGAAGATTTATTAGACTCCATTGAAGTAGAGAACTAAAGCTGTACGGAAAACTACTGTTTTTTTCTAGGGTTCCAAGGTCCTGATGGTTGGGGCCGGTGGCATCGGCTGCGAACTTCTCAAGACTCTCGCTCTCTCCGGTTTCGTAGATATTCACATTGTAATTACTTCTCCTTTATTATTCTCTCTGTCTCTGACTTTTGATTCGGTCTTGGGTCTTTTTTGGACGCCAGACGTACTAAAAAGCAGCAGATTAGGGTCCATGATGTAAAATCCATAGTCAATCCAAACATGCTACATCTGTTTATACTATCTCAAAGTTCGGGTTCAGTTAAAAAAATTCTTCGAGGCAGTTTAATTCCTTCAGAAGAGTTATTGAAAGATAAAAACCAACAAATTTTTTATATGATTTTTTTTTTTGTTATTTTTAAAATATTGAATAATTGGTGAATTAAGTTATATTAATTTGCGCATTATTTAGGAATAATCTGTAAAAGATTTTGCGCTGGAGCAATGCTCCAGCTGGTTCCCCAGCCTGGGTAAAGGAGTGTTGATGTCTGGTTGGTGGTTGTTCGTTGAACTCTTGTCATGCAATTATGGGAAAGCCAACTCAATTAGGTGGGACAAGGTTATGATGATGGCGATGGTTCATGAATAAGTGAGTAGTGATTCAAAAACAATGAGACTGAAATACCTAGGCAAGAAGAAAATTACATAACTACATTTACAACAGTACTAAATACAATTAAATCTTCAAAAAATAAAAATAAAAAGTCCATGAATAATTTCTGAACCATAATTAACTTGCCAACTATCTATGGGAATTCTTTTAACCTCTCAAAGATTAAAAAATCCATAAAAAGTCCATGAATAATTTCTGAACCATAATTAACTTGCCAACTATCTATGGGAATTCTTTTAACCTCTCAAAGATTAAAAAATCCATAAAATTTGACAAACAAATTTTTTTTTTTTTTTTGAGAGAACAAAAATTATTAGAAGACCCGCCAAAAGGCAGGAAAAGAATTTCATCAAAAAAATCATTATTAAAAGAAAAGATAATTTGATAACTATGCTCGTGGCCTCTTTAGTAGTAATTGTTGAAAGCATCCACATTCCACCCCTTCCCAAAGTGTCGGACTTTCCATTAGATGTACTACGTGTTAATTTCCTGGCACATATCTAGCAAAGCTTGCTCGTCAAATTAACATAGAAAGAGGGCATGTTTCTAAATTTTATGACATGAGAGCATATATACTTGTTGTCAACTCAACACCTTTTTCCTGGGTATGCCCATCAAAATTTTCATACCTCAAATCAGTTTTCTTTGGCCAAACTTTCCAAAGCAAATAAATTTAACATGCTTTCAATGCATGATCCATTTTGAGGTGAGTGTTTTGATTGTGCATAATTTCTCGCTGGGTTTCTTGTTGTTTATTTTCCCATCAAATTTATCATCATCCCTAGACGATGTTTTTGCCATTTTGTGAAGCCAACATTTGGTATTTATGGTAAAAGAGGCCACTTAAGTGTGGCTCGAACACGTACATGTTTAAAACTTTGCTGTGTTACTTTTGAGTAGATAAATATTATAAAATTATATTGCAAAGATGATCCTCCACTTGCCTTTCGAAAAAAGAAGATCCTCCACTATTCGACATAAAGGGATTTCTTCTGCTGTCTATCGCTGATTATTTTTCATCTGGATGAAAGCACCTAGTATTGTGCACAAGGATGAATATCCTTCAGAAGTTTGGAGTATTTGGAGTTTTATGATCCTATTGAATATGGTTTTGTTGTGCATTCTTATTTCTAACATTTACGCATTCAATTCACATATATTTGTCTTCTCTTGTAGATTGACATGGACACAATTGAAGTTAGTAACCTAAATAGGCAATTTTTGTTTCGCCAATCGCATGTGGGGCAGTCCAAGGCTAAAGTAAGCAAACCATATTAATTTATTTTAATGTCTTATGCCAAAACCATTTTGTGTGGTTCTTGACATGTTCTTTTTGAGTGCACTGGATGCTTTCGCAATAATACAAACAAAGTTTAATTGAATCTTTATTTCCGCCAGGTTGCTCGTGACGCGGTGCTAAGATTTAGGCCATATATAAATATTACAGCACATCACGGAAATGTCAAGAATCCAGAGTTTAATGTGGATTTTTTTAAGCAATTCAATGTGGTTTTGAATGGCCTCGACAACCTAGACGCTAGACGACATGTGAACCGCCTTTGCTTGGCAGCTGATGTCCCTTTGGTTGAAAGTGGGACTACAGGGTTTTTAGGACAGGTGATTGTTTTACTTTGGATTTTTCCCTTTAAACTCTTCATTGCATATCAATATAATCTATTTTATGTGTTAACTTTATTGCTTATGCATCTTAACAATAAGATTTTGTTTGTGGTTATGCCTCATCATCATAGAAACATGCTTGAACAAATGTGGCCGGACTTGAGACTCAACAAATGCTTATTTTGTGCCAACTTGAGGCTTTACCAAGTCACTCAAAATTGAGCTAAAACAAAAGTGATCACTGACCATGACCCATCATCACCATCATCATTGTAGTCTTTTTCCTGCTATTTAGGATTGGCCGATGACCATGACACTGATTTAGTTACAAAACTGGGAAAAAGCAGGAGAGTTAGGGATCATTTCCTTGTTTAGGTTTCCTAGATCCAACCATTGCAAATGCTGATAACTTGGATATTTGATGATGTATAAGTTGCCTCTAGTGACGCCATGCGTTGGGCCCTTAATCACATAATGTGCTATCCTCTTTGTTATCATATGTGCGTAATTGTATTTTAGTACTGCAGTACTGCTGTAAATGTAGTTATGTAGTGCACTTTTTGCCTATGTATTTCAGTCTCTTTGTTTTTACATCACTATGCACTTAAATCATTGTATTCTTTGTGCGTTGGGCCCTTAATCACATAATGTGCTCTCCTCTTTGTTATCATATGCACATAATTATATTTTAGTACTGCTGTAAATGTAGTTATGTAGTGTACTTCTTGCCTATGTATTTCAGTCTCTTTGTTTTTACATCACCATGCACTTAAATCATTGTATTCTTTGTATATTAGAGGTTTTGGCAAATATGATTTTAAGGAAAGTGATCTTGCTTCTCTTTACATTGCATAGTTTCCAAGACATGAGATGAAATCAGTTCCAAAGGGAGAGACATCTATTTCCTCAAATATGGTTCCTTTTGAGATCATTTGGGAAAGGCCACTTTTTAGCACATGTTTCCTGTCAAGTTATAACAACTTCTAATGATAACAATAATAAAAGAAGGCCTGACTTACAAGGTATTCAAATAATGATAATGGTGGCCGTAACGGCCAGCCTTATGGCCGTTACAATATGGGCCATAATGACCATTACAGCTCAAAATTTTTTTGAGGGAAGGAGAATGCATTGGGCTAATGGCCCATATTGGACCATTATGGGCCTGCCCGCTGTGGGCCTTTTTTTTTTTTTCTTTTTCAGAACGGGTGTTATGGCCTTGCATCGCATAAAGGGACTTTTTGAATGCTACCATTATTTAACAATCATTATGACTCTTACATGATCCTTTTTGAATACCATGGTGACCTAGTTGTAGTGTTGCCCTAATTCAATCTTCAGAATCTAGATGACTTGACATGTACCCTCAAGTTGACATGCATATGATTGTTGCCACCATGCCTAACACTTCTTTTGTAGAATCTATTTGCACAAAGATTATAGGCCATCCTAAAAATTCATCAATGTGTCAAAGTGGAGCTTTCTTAATTGGACTTGTGTGTTGCTACAATACATGTATGTTCTTACAACCATAGTAATCATAATCGTTATCGTATCGCAAATTGTAGTAGGGTGCCTGAATTGTATTGTAGCAAATTGTATCGTTAACTGTAAGATTTTATTTTATTTTTTTAATTTTTCTTAAAAATCAGAAAAAACTGAATAAATTATAAATCAGAAAAACTAAGAAAATATATCTTAAAAAGAAGAAGAGAACACATCAACATTCATTTTCCATCAATATGCCCCAAGAAAAGTAACATATAATGACATTATTAATTGGGAACCTATAACTAACTCGATGGACTTCAAATTTAATGTTTTTCTCAAAGAATAAACATTCGCATGTTTTAGAGTCAAATTTCTAAAGTGCAAGTTCTCAACGAAGACTTCAAAAAAATCTTTTATAAGTCTCATTATTATACAAAGAACCAAATATAGCTACAATTTTAAAATCACATAATGAAACTCTTGAAAAACACAATTTAGATTTAAGGTTTGTGGATAAAATAAATAAAGTATGCGTCTTTAAGTTGAGGTCAAATCCTAAACACCATTACTGCAATAAATATAGGTAAATATGATCATGATCATCCATAAAAGATACTTGATAAGTCATAGATCAATTTGGTGTTTTGACCAATTAAGAGGTAGAAATCATTAAAAAACTCTACAATTCAAGGTTGAAGATAAGACCTATCATTTATTCTTGCAAAGAATAAAATAAAACAGTTGACATGTTTTAAAAGATGCTTAAAGCATCCACAAATTCAAAACGAAATGGAATTGATGCATGACAATTAACCACTTGCTCTAAAAGCTCGAACTGTTAGAGCATGACGAATCAATCCCTTTATCTCATAGCCCAGTCCCCACATCTCATGGGTTAGGACCTCGGCCGAACTCCCCTCGTGGGCCCCAAATCACATGGGTACCATCTCACACGAGTTACCCACCTCACACGGGCCGCCCACCCCTAGTGTGTCCCCGCATCCCGCAGGCTACCTCACTCGAGCCTGGTGTGAAAATGCCCCCACATTAGGAATCCACATAAAGTTTAAAAAGGAATAGGAAAAATAGAATTTGAATCGTAAATCTAGAGTTGAATCATAAATCATTGGATACAAATCATAGAATCATAGGATCCATCCAAAAATGGATTCAAAGTGGAATTCAAGTCTCTTGCTTGTTAGATGAGTAGAGACAACATAGTGTGTGTGAGTGATCCATGGTTCAATCCTTGGAAGTGTTACCTTTCAAAAAAAAAAAAAAAAAAAAAAAAAAAAAAAAAAACTGGAATTCAAGTCGTTTTGCTTAAGATTCCAACTTAAAATTGTAAAATATAAATTGTAAAATTTGTAAATCGTAACATTTTGACAACGGCATTTACGATGTCTACCGCAACAATCGTTAAAGAAGATCCTTATTCGCCCCTAACATCTGCTTGATGTGCATGGAGAATGTGGAGATGATTGATCATTCCTTCATTCATTGTCCCTTTGTTCGTAAAGTGTGTGAGCACTTTCTATTATTCTTTCATACTGATTGGGTGATTCCAAAGTAAGTGGAAGACCTTTTTTTTTGGCTTGGCATTGGGGCGGAGTGGTGAAATCTGGGAAAGCTATGTGGAGATTCATTATCATGGCTTTCTTTTGGTTCATTCGGGGGTATTAGAATGGCTGTTGCTTTCAAATGAGAGCTCTTCAGTGGAATTGATTATTAGGAAAGTTAAGGGTCTTGTTTTGGGTTGGGCTGCTTATGTTAATGCAGTAAAGGCTGCAAATCTCATATTTTTTGAGTATTATTGTAGGGTTGTTTTCTTTTCTTCCTTTCGTGGGCGTTTTAATAAAATCTGTCATCTCTCTCTCAAAAAAATAATAACCTACCACATTTTGATTGGTGAGAAGCAGAATTATGTGTAAGATTGACATGGAAAAGGCATATGATGATGTCAATATATGCATATGTACATGCATGTCAAATGTTCATCGAGGAGAGATGGAATTATGTGGAAGGTTGGCATGGAAAAGGCACATGACCATGTTGATTGGGATTTCCTTATTCCCTTGCAGGATGGGATTTGGTGAGAAATCTACTGGGTTTTTAAGAGAATGCATATCCATGGCTTTTTTCTTGGTTTTGGTGAACGTATCTCCATTAGTTTCTTATCTAGCTTGAAAGGCCTTTCTGGATTTGGAAATCTTGCATATTTAGTTTGTGTTTATTGATAGAATTGAGAAAAAAATGGCTAGATGGAAATGAACGTATTGCTATCTAATCTCCTAGTGTACTTCATCTGTTTATTCAGTATTACTGGCAGTGGTTGCGTGTAAGATTAAGCTCCTTCAGAAGAATATCATATGGGAGGGGAGAGAGTAGGGTCGGAAATTTCATATTGCCAATTGGAAGGAGGCTCAAAAGGCTCTTGATAGTGGGGGCCTAAGAACGGTAGTATTAGGGAAAGAAATTGGGCAGTTTTGAGTAAATGGGCATGTTGTTTTGAGGGGAAAAAAACTTTGTGAAGATCTGTGGTCTTTGGGAAGTGTGAATTGTTTGAAGTGGGGTCGTTTCTAGGTCTTTGCTTTGGATTAAAGGGGATCAATGGTAATGGAAGGCTATTAGTGAAATGTGTAAGCATCAATATAGAAGCAATTAAGACATCTCAAACAAATTCGGGAAGGAATTTAGTAAAGGTATTTGGTTTTTAGTTGGCGGAGGTGATAAAGTAAGGTTCTGGCAGGATGAAGCTTTTGAATCTTCATTTTGGGAATTGTATGAGCTTGCAGTAGATAGGAAGAATGAGTCCTGGATTGTTCTGAATTAGTAGGGGATGACTTGGAACATAAGGCTTCAAAGGATTCTAGGATGAGGTGTTGGGCTTTTTGCTACTTTTGCTAAGCAAGTTTAGTGATGTGCACGTTCACTAACATCTTGAGTGAGAATAGGAAATTGGATTTGCTTCCTTAGTTGGATATGCTTTCTTAATTGGATTTGCTTTCTTAATTCGTTTTTCAACTCAATTTTGTTGACAAAGAAAAAATGTTAACGAGTGGATGACGAGCATTGTGATACTCATCTACAAGAGAGAAGGAGATGTGCAAGTTGCACCTACTATTAGGGGATCAACTTATGAATCACACAATGAAGCTACGGGAGAGGGTGATGAAGAAAAGTTTTTGGCAAGAAACAAGGATATCGGAAATTAGTTTGGTCTCATGTTTGAGAGATTGAGGTTATTTTCTTATTAATGATGGTTAAGGGAAAATTATATACAAAAGAGGAAAGAGGAAGAATCTGTACATGTTTTTTATGGATCTAGAGAAAGTACATGATGAAGGATAGAGGAAGGTTACTTATGTGGTGGAGGAAAGGGGTCCCTAGAAGATATATGATCGTCTTGAAAGACATGTATGAGGGTGGCTCTTCATGGTTATCTTGTGAGAGTGAGAATGAATTGTGGGTTGTGGCAAGTCAGATGAGTTTGCTGCAGCAATGGTTCGTCATGGTTATCAGTAAGCATTTACCTTTTCGCACTTGTTATGGATGAGTTAACCACTGATATTGTGATGACGTCTTGTTAAATGTTGTTTGCAGATGTTGTGGTATTGGTCAAGAAAACTAGAGAGCAGGTTACTACTAAATAGGAGGTTTGGACGAGAAGCTAGAAGTATAAAAATTAGCAAAACTGTTTTGAATGCAATTATATATCAATTAGATGTAAAAAAAAATGCCTTTTAACATGGAGATCTCCACGAGGAAGTAAACATGAGACTACCTCTTGGACATCCTTGAGAGGCAAAACATGGTATAGTATGCAAGTTAAAGAAAGCAATTTATGGGCGCCAAGAGCTTGGTTTGAAAAATTGAGATAAAACTCTAATTGCTTTTGGACGATTAGATGTTTATCAATCAGAAGGCTTCAAGAATAGTGATTATTTTAGTAAATGTTGATGATATTATAGTCACAAGTCATGATGATAATGGCAGCTGAAGCACGATCTTAAGACGCAATTCGACATAAAAGATCTTAGTAATTTGAAGTACTTCTTGGGTATAGAAGTAGCTTGTTAAAAAAAGGGAATTTTCTTATCTAGCGGATAGTAGGGAGATTCATAGAAGTGATCCTTTAGTTAAAATTGGTTGGTAGGAGATTCATCAAAGCCATTATTTCGTTAGCTCGACTTTACTATTCGCTTGAGTGGACATTGGATCTATAATTCAAAAGGCTAGTCAGATTGATGAGGATAGTTCCAATAGCATTAGAGCTGGTGGAGAAGTGGAGATTCTTCTCTTGAGGGTCGTGTGATCGCTGCATGCTGATGAAACTTAATGAAAGAATTCTAAGACAACTACTCAATTGGCAGTGCCATATGGAGTATTTGGCAGTTAGGACACAATAAGAATAAATGATGGGTATGCAGCTATGAGGATTTTGGGATGGATGTGTGGGATGAGTAGAAAGAAATAAAGGATATAATCAAGTGAAAGGACACCTAAAGCTGCTTAAGAGTGGATCTGCTAGGAGATTGACTGATGGATAGCCAATTGGCATGATCCAACCATGTGGTACAGAAGGAAGGGGGCTTCGATTAGAGTTGAAGGGAGGAGGATGGGGAGGAGACCTAAAGGAATGGAGTTGGATCGAGGCGACAAGAAGGGATATGGCGGCTAGTTCACCTACTGAGGATAGGATGGTAAAGCTGACCCAAATAGTTGTGAGTCAAGGTTATGGTGATAATGATGATGTTGATCGTTTCATATTTGTACCATTTTTAATGCCATTATGAGAAAATCACACGTTAAATTCAGTTACTGTCCGAGGACAAATGGGCGTTTGTTCAGAATTCAAGATTGTTCGACTTTGAGTGCTAGATTGCTTGAGAGCGTTTTCTGCCATTTTGTAAATTGAGGTGAGTTATCAACCCAGAAGCAGTGTACGTGTACATTGAGCTGGATGTTTGATGTGGTGCCTCTTTTTGGATGAAGCCTAGCTAAAAACTACACTGATCAGCATATACTAACTATTCGATATTGACCCTGAATTTGACTGCTGATCATTTCTTTCAACCATCATTTTGATGGCCACAGTTGGACTGTTAGAATGATCCTGTGGTTGGATTACCAGTTGGCTCAGCTGACAGCCAGGACCGAAACCTGTACATCAAAGGGATCTGTCAGTGGTAGGTTTAGAAAGTGATGTGTTCTACCAACTAAACTAATCAGCTGGATCAATCGATGTTTTTTTTGTTTCCTTTGTTATGCTCCATCCATAATGGGCTCCAGAATTTAGACAATCTGACTTGATGTTCATGCGTGCCACATGTACGGTAGATAAGCCTTAAAACTATAGTTTTCTCCCTATGTCAAATGTCTCCTGAAAAAAAGGAACTAAATATATGGCCATGGAAAGCATGACCATCATCTCAAAAATGCAGGTAGAGGTCAAGCTGGGGATATTTCTGAAACAGCTTTTAAACACACTGCAGGGCGTGACTCCATTTGTGGAACAGTTTTGAATGAATATTTATCATTCTTAACCCTTCACAGTGGTCCTCATTTGTTTTGTGTCGGTAGATTATATGGTGGGTTGTTAAGTACAATCCACAGCTTTTCTTTACCTTGCAACTGGTTGCTGACCACTTGATGGAAGCTTCTTCCTGTGGCATGAATCGCTACCATTCTTGTCTTTCTGCAGTTCTACAAAAGCTATGAGAAATGCTAGGTGATTTGTACCCTTCAAAAACGCGGGGGGGTGTTGGTGTGTTTTGTGAATTACCTCCTCAATCTCTCCTAAATTTTAATCTTCTCACTTTTTTGGAAACTATAATAGCCAGGTTTTTAAACACCTTAGCTTTACTCCATTTGTGGTCATCAGACATTTGTTATTCATTGTCTACCTCTATGAAATGGAGTTATTTTTGTTATTCATTGTCTTGCTCTATGAAATAGAGTTATGGGAAAGTCTCTGCGTTGTAGACATGTTTTTAATCTTTATACTTCTAAGAAAGAAAATGTGCGGAATTGTTATCGATTACTTTATGCGATTGCTTTGCTTGCCTCATTTATTACCTTGTCTTGATGGTTCTGATCATGGTATTACTTGTTTTGTTTTGTTTTGTTTTTTTCCAATTTATGGAGAGCAGGTCACTGTACATGTGAAGGGTAAAACCGAGTGCTATGAATGCCAACCAAAACCAACTCCAAAGACATATCCTGTCTGCACCATCACCAGTACTCCGTCCAAGGTCCTGATTGTTGGAAGGATAAGAGCAATGTTCCTTGCTTGCATTATTATTATTATTTGATTAACTGGTTTCATATTTCTGAATGAATTAAGAAAATATCACTGGTGTGTGTAAATATTTAGCTGAAATATTAGATCTGTTCAAATATATGGTGAATGTAGGTTGAACCCTTGGAATTGTATGCTGCACATGCACCTAATAAAATATAATAGAAACGAAATACTGTAACCACGTCCTCTACTCTTAGATATCACACATACCCAGCTTGTTCAAGTTATCATGAGGGCGAGAACAATTGGATGCCCTTGTAAGAGTATTAGCTAACTAATTATCTGAACAAACACAAGGCATAACCTGATAGTCGTCAGTATGCCACCTCTCTTACTAAGTGGAAGTCAACTTCTTTGTGCTTTGTCCATTTGATCCAGTGTGAAAAGTGGCTTGATTGTCTTAATGTAAGGGACTAGGAGTGGACGAATTCAGTCCTTTCCATGAAGAAGAGAACAGAACCATATAAGCTCACATGTTTCATGTGCAATGACAATATATTCAGCTTCAGTTGAAGAACGTGCAGCAAAACTCCAGCAATGACAATAATTATTGCTAGGCCTGTCATCAGACGATTAGCTCAATCTACATCATAGTACCTTCTTAGACTCAAATGATCTTTTTTTTTTTTTTTTTTTTTTTTTTTGAACATTGCAAAACATTTTATTAGAAAAGAAGGCCGCAACCAGAATATACAAAGGAGCACTATACAAAACCAAGAGATGAACAATTACAACTCAGCCTAACAATATGGGAAATGGTCTATAGCCTTCGATGTCTTTGCCCACTCCATCACATGCAATCTAGCCCTTTCAAAGACCTCCTCTACTCACCCTTCCTGATTCCTAAAGCATTGATTGTTTCTTTCTAGCCATAGGAACCAAATCCCTGCAAGAAGACTTAGCTGCCAAACTTCTAACTCCACTCTGCTTGAGACACCAACATGCCACATCATATACAACTGCACAATAGATTTTGGCCACACTCACACAATTCCAAAGAGCTTTAGAAAGTTTTCCTACATTTGCCGCGCAAAGACGCAATGAACAAATAAGTGATCCACCGATTCCTCATCATGGAGGCACATAAGGCATACATTTGGGAGAATCATTTTTCTTTTGTGGTGATTATCAACCGTGAGCACCTTATTACATCCCACTAGCCATGCTAAAGTGGCCACCTTTGGGGGCGTCCCATAATGCCAAACAAAAGCGGATGGACCAACCCCATCATTGGAGGCCCATCCAATAAGCATCTTGAAAAAGATATACAGAAAACTTTCCTGATTTGTCATTTAACCACACCATCTTGTTCGGTTCCAATAGCATTAGCCCCACCTTAGAGAGAAGCTTTGACGAATTAACCAACTCTTCGAACTCTGCATCATTTAGATTTCTTCTACATGACAGGGCCCATATCCCTTCCTCACCTTGAAAAGAAAAACAACTTGCAACTACTAAACCCTTCCCCTTTGATACCCTTGCCAGCCCAGGAAACACCTCACCTTCCCCACACATCATCCCAAAACTCTTCAAACCATTGGCGGTCTTTACATAGATAGCCCAGCCTGTGATAAGGTCTTTAACTTTTCTGATAACCTCAACAACTCCCTCTTGAACATTCATAAAACAGTGCCCATTCCTAGCCCCCCCCATATAGCCCATAACGCGGCCATGATGATCAATCTCCAAATAAAAACTGCAACCCAAACTTTGGCACATTCAGGATGAGATGATGCTTACGGCAAATAGAATTGAAGAGCTCATTTTCAAAGAAATTTCCTCGTGGATTGGGAACTCAAATACCCTTTTCAACATTATTAACCAACAAGCACATCGCCAAGGACACTCAGAAAGACAGAAACTCTTCAACCATTTGAACTTCATGGTATTGTGGTAAAATTTTGTGGTCCCATGGTTCTTCTAACAGAAACCCACAAAATCATCATACCTCACATCATTTTAAAGCATTCCCTGATCTTCACAATTTTAGGGGTATAGAATCTCAGAAAACAATGTGTGTGCTTTTTCTCCCCAACCCATGCATCCTCCTAGAAATGATTTCCTTCCCCATTTCTTACTATCATTCTTCTCCCCTCCTCGATGACTTCCCGACCCCCTTCAAGCTGTCCTCAAATTCGATATAGCTTCTTCGTACCCTTACCTTTGACCAGTTCTCCCTCATCACCATATTTACTGGCAATAACACCTTGCTGCAGCACCCCTTGATTGTTGTTGGAGCGCCAATGCCACTTGAAAGTAGAGCCGGATTTTTGTCTAGGATTTTGTCAGTACAGAATTCTCCTTCCTCTTTGGCTTTTTGCACTGTCCCATCTCATCAGATGAAATTTCAACCTGCTTCCTCTTCTTTTTTGTAGAAAATCTTGCTGGATTTTTCAGGCCTCTTTGGACTGATGTTGAAATTCTGAACACAGATTGTGGATCTCAAAATTCACTAGTGTTGATTTAATGAGAGCAGTTTGCCTATCCAAGGACAATATAACATCTATTTTAGGCATTTCATTGGTTCTCAGACCTTTCCGCCACTAGACATCAACTAGACAATAGACATAGCCCTTGGGTTAGCACTGCATGGAAGCTGAAGGTAAAACATTGGAAGGAACATGGCCTTGCATCTCAACTCTTTTCCAAAGCAATTAACAAATTTCGTATGAGGACCCCTATCATCAATCAGGCTTCTTTTGAGATTAATGCGGCTAGGATTTACTACAAAGCACCACAAGATTAAGTTGATGGTCAGATTTGATAACGACCAGCTTTGCAAGTGTCAGTGGCAAATTGGGTTTGTGAAATTCCAATTCCATGATTCCCACCTTACAGAACCTTAAACTTCCAACAGCCGCCATCTCTTGTATGAGCTTTCTCAAGCCTTCTGCAACAATCAAAAAGAGAAAATGGAGATAAACCACTTCCTCCATCTGTGACTTTTGTGTCCTCTTCTCTTTATTTTTCTCCATCTTAGGTGGACCCACTCTCTTTCATTCCTTTTTATTCTATATTGCTGTCTATGCTATCTTGTGTAAACCACTCCCTCCATATCTCCCCTTGTTTTCCCTAGATTTGCCTCAATCTCACAGGAGGCAAATAATACGGTGGCACAATGTTTCTCTTGTTCAGGAGGTGATTTGGGCACCCCCTTTTAGCAGGAATTTGACAGACGAAGAGTTAGGAGTTTTTGTAAGGCTCTTGGAAGTGCTTCATCTTGTGAGCCCCTTTGTTGGGTTAGAGTGGACTAAAGACAAGTTGGGTCGGTACCTGTTAGATCTTTGTATGAAGCAATTTCTAGGTCTTTATCAGGAAATTAGGTACGTTATACTACTTTTGTATGGCATTACGGAGCTCCTCGTGAAGTTGCAGCTTTGGCTTGGTTTGTTGGTGGAAACAAGTTGCTTGCAGTTTATATCATTGCGAGCGGATGATTGTGATTCCAAATATATGTTTGATGTGTATGAAAAGCGAGGACTCAGTCGATCACCTCTTTCATTGCCCTTTTGCCAAAGGAATTTTGCATTTTATTTTTTATTTTTAATTTGTTCGGAGAGGCATGGGTGATGTCGGGCTCAATTGATAATCTCCTTTTGGCTTGGCATGGGGGAGATGTGGGTAAGATAGGAAAGAAAATTTGAAGACTCTTTGTTGGCTGGTGTCTGGTTTTTGTGGGAAGAAAGCAAATCTCGATATTTTAGGAACTGATGTGGGTGGTCTCTGAGGTATTCATTGGGGTCAATTGTATATAATGGTTTGGGCCTCAACCTCAAAGGTCTTAGGCAAGGTTTCCTTTTTTCCTATTTCTTGGTCTGACTTGTAATTCTTTTGGCTTCGGCCTTGCTTAATAGAATTATCACCTTTCCAAAAAATAAAATCTCCTCTCCAACAGTTGGCACTCAGTGGGGAACTGTCCTCCAATCAACGTCTAGGATTAAATGATCGGTATGGTTTTTGGTGCATGGCTCTCCGTGCTGTAAGGCCAACTGGCCAAATGTGGAATCTGGATATCCAAAATGTGTAAGATGCATGTGGAGATTGAAGTATGGCTCCATGTGGGGTAGGGTCCAAGCCTTGATATGTATCTTAGATATTAGTGTTCATTTCTGGATCCTTTCTCTTACAATTTTACATTTGATTAGTCTTTTCAGTATGCTTCCTAATGTCTTTTGCTCATATATATATATTTTTAATAATTATTTTTGCTATTATAAGATCATATTTGCTTCCTTTTGTGTTGAACCTAAGAGTTTGATTTATTATATCAAAAAGATATTTTGAGTATGTATTTCGATACTACATTTTTGCACTTCCCTGTCAACTGCTTCCTTTTTAAGCAAGTTATTTCCCTGAAGAGCTTTATGTTTCATGAACATTTAGTGCTGAACTTGTTGCTGAAACTTTGCAGTTCATTCACTGTATTGTCTGGGCAAAGGACCTGCTCTTTGCGAAATTGTTTGGGGACAGAAACCTGGAAAATGATCTAAATGCACGTTCTAGTAATGCTGCTAGCCCATCAAAACAGACAGAAGACATATTTGAACGAATTGAAGACGAAGATGCTGAGCAGTATGGCCGAAGAGTTTATGATCATGTCTTCGGATATAACATTGAAGCAGCTTTAGCGAATGAAGAGATGTGGAGGAACAGAAATAGACCAAAGCCTATATATATTAGAGATGTCCTAACTCTGAAATCCAATCAACAGAATGGAAATATGGATAAGAATTGCGCGGTCGATGGGCCAAACGTGTCAGCAATGTCTTCTCTTGGCCTGAAGAATCCACAGGACATTTGGAGCCTTGCAGAAAATACGAGAATCTTTTTGGAGGCTGTAAAACTTTTTCTTGGGAAAAGAGAAAAGGTCTCACTTCATGTGCCTGTCTAATTGATATATGTTAGTTTCAATTTGCATTTCCTAAATGGTGCATCTTCCCTGTTTCTATAAGCACTTAAGGCTAGTTTACTCTTTCGTTTTCAGGAAATTGGGAGCCTGACTTTCGATAAAGATGATCAATTGGCTGTTGAATTTGTCACTGCTGCAGCAAATATCAGGGCGACTTCTTTTGGTATTCCCATGCATAGCCTTTTTGAAGCTAAAGGTATTGCTGGCAACATTGTGCATGCTGTTGCGACGACAAATGCAATTATTGCTGGTTTGATTGTCATTGAAGCAATCAAGGTGCTCCAGGGTGATGCTCGCAACTACAGGTTCAGATCAAGTTAAAATTTTCTATGGCTCTTCTTGTTACCTTTTATTTTTCCAAAGTGTGCATTTGGTAATTGTAGTTTTTCTATTCCTCCTCATCCTCTAAGCCTTATCCCAACTAATTGGGGTTGGCTACATAAATCCTTCTCTTCCATTCAGATTCATGTTAGAAGCAGTGTTTTAAATAGCGGTAGCGTGTTGCGTAGCGTTCCATCCTCCGTAGCGTGTAGGGAAATAGCGTAGCGTGTAGCGTAAGCTACACAATACTTCCATTTTTTAATTTATAAATATATATATATATATATATATATATATATATATATATATATATATATAAATATTAAACAGTAAGAAATTGATGGATAGGGTCTTATTTTTTTAAGTTAATACATGTCTTGTGTACAATTTTTTAAGGGCCCGAATTAGGCGGGACTCGGATTGTGAAGTGTAGCACATAAGTGTCAAAGTTTTTTGGTCCCTACCGTGATAAATGTGTTATATCCACACCGTCCATCCATTTTGCCAAATAATTTTAGGGCATGAACCCAAAAATGAGGCAAATCTAAAGCTCTAGTGGACCGCACCATAAGAAACAACAATAATTAAATGTCCACCATTAAAAATTTATTGGGGGCTACAAAAGTTTTGGATCAAGCTGACATGTGTGTTTTCCCTTCATCCATGTCAGTGTGACCCAATTAACAGGTTAGACGGAAAATAAACATTACAGTGGACCGTGTAACAAAATAGTGCAAGTGCACTGTTCAACGTGGACCGCAGAATGCAAAATAATAATAATAATAATAAGTGCATGGCTGCAGTCTATTCCGGAAATGAAAAAGAAGAGGGGGAAACCGAAAGAAAAGAGGGAAAGAAGAGAGAGAGAGAGAGAGAGAGAGAGAGAGAGAGAGAGAGAGAGAGAGAGAGAGAAGAAGAAGAATCATGAAGAATCATGCGGCAACTGCATGTAAAGTAGTGATCCAGAGAAGAAGGAGAAGAAGGAAGAGGAGAAGAAAAAAAGAAAAAAAGAAAAAGGAAGGAGCGTACCTATGTTTGTCTCAAGATGAGATTGAATCAGTGAAAACTGCAAATGTTGAAGCTCCACAGTGATCGGTTTGCCTCTGGAAGCAGTTTTTCAAACTCAAGATTGAAAAGTGGGGAGAGGAGCAACGTCAGCAGCGTCGGTTTGCGCCTGACAGCAGATTTTCGACCTCGACATTGAAGGGTGGGGAGAGGAGCAGCGTCGGCAGCGTTGAATTGGCCGTGTGAGAGGATTTTTGGACTCCAAATGGAAGGGTGGGGAGAGCAGCTGCGTCGGCTGCTTCGGTTTGGGGGTGGAAGCCCTTTGGAATTAGGTTTTTTCTTTTTTAACTTAAGTTTGGCTTGTGGTGTGAGTTCACCACTGTTTCCTGCACTGAAAATTTTTTTTAAAAAATACCAAACAGGTAGCGCACGCTACTTGCGCTACATGCTACGTATCCGTAGCGTCCCCTGTAGCGCACGCTATAGGGGAAAAACGCTATTTGTAGCGCGCTACAGGGGAAAAACGCTATTTGTAAACCTACGTAGCGAAATCGCTACGCTACCGCTACGCTACGGGCACTACTGAAAACACTGGTTAGAAGTTACAGCATGAGTTTGATGTTGGCTGCCAACCTAACACAACTCTCCTTTATTCGGGCCGGAGACTGGCAGTGGGAGCATAAACCTCTCACAGACAATATAATAATTTCGTAAAATTTTAAATACTTGTATAACCATCATCTACTGCAAAAGGCAAACTGTGGTTTGCTTTGTGAAGCTTGTTCAGAGTCAGACCCAAGAATATTTATTGTTTGTGGCTTCATCGGTAAGTTGTCTTCTGTAAAAAGCCATGTACTAGTTCTCTTTTGAGCATGGATGACGGGATATGAAAATTTCCAGCACTTGCTTCCATGGTGGTGTGATTCCTTCAACACCTTTCGAAGCTGTGACGTCTCTGATTGATTGATGGTTCGTATCTTGAATTAGAGGTCTAAGGTGATACTATGAGGACCTTAGATAAGGCCGTGTTACTCGGCCCGTAATCCTTCTTTCTTATACTTTCTTCTTCTTTTTCTTCTTCTTCTTTTTGGTGACCTTCTAGTATACATACACCACCACAAAAATCCCTAGTCACTCTTGTTCGATCAGTCCTAGACCCAATCTAACCCAAGACCATAAAATTTTGACTTCCTCTTACTTTTCCCTGCATCACAAATACTCTTTTGCTTTCCCTTGTGCTCCGTGCTATTATAGCCTGGTCACTCAATATGCAGATCACAGAATGGAAGATATGAAGATTGAACAACCCTTAGCCAGTTATTTAGCAATAAAAGAAAAATAAAACCCCCATGTGATAGATAATATGGAAAGGATTGTTTAGTCTTTTCATCACACCATCTCTGTTGTAGGTCTTGCTGAGATTTCTTATGGCTTTCACATTTCAGAACCACTCCCTCGACGAACATCCTCTGACAATCATTCCCTTTCCTATTCACCATATATTATAGCAAATGACCGTTAAGATTCTTCTTTATGTGCATAGATCTTTCTGAATTCTTTGATACAAACGTAAAGGCAAGATATGCCGGAGCTAATGGAATAGGATGCCTATAGCTGTCGAAATCTATAACAGATGGCTCAAATTGTATGCTGGTACGTTAGCCTTATACAAGTATTCGGGATTATAGTGTCTGGTGAGGAAAAAACCCCCTCATTAACTTATTAGAAGAATGTAGCGCATGTGAATTGAGGTTATTTTTCATAAATTCATTTGCATTGTTAAGCCCACATATTGTGGATGGGCTTCTTAACTTCAATCCTCCCAAGCTTCAGATTTTTTTGTTTTTCTCTTTGTTGAGCTTGAATGTCACTGTTCTCGCTTTTGTACTCTGCCCATGTTACTTTTATCTCCATAACTTACCACAAACAAAGAATTGAGTATCATTTTCTATTTGCAATTTCATGTCTTTCTGATCATCACCTGATCTAGTTTGGCATGTTCTAAACATTCGTGCATATAAAATATGGGCTCGATTGGGAGCTTGTAAATGAAGGTAAATGATTTGGGAGTAAATGATAAGTTATGTTTGGATGAGAGTAAATGAAATCCATTGAAATTCAAAATATTATGTTTCGATGGAAGTAAATGGGAGGAGTTGGAATGCATTTGAATTTTTTAATATATTCACAGGAACACGTGATATTCTAAGTAAGCTTTAATATCGCAAATTAGTGTACATATATGATATTTGAAAGAATAATTATAATAAGCACATTGAAATATATCTTTTAGCCAAAAAATGAGGAAATTCCTAGCCTTACGTGGATCATTCTACTGATGTGAATTTAGTGATGTAGCTTATAAGTGGCTGTTTTAGAGTGTATCATCAGCGTGCCATGTGTACGGTGGACACGTGCGTTGTGACACCTTTGTTTACACATGCGACTCTCCAAGGGAGTCGAAAAAGGCATTTACCTCCATTTACTCTCAAATCACTCCGTGAAGGGACGGTTTCAGTTGCAGCCCCATTTACCCCCAATTCATTTCATTGACCTCAATTTACTTCCATCCAAACACACCAAAAAAGCTATTTACTTCCATTTACCCCCATTTATTCCCAATCCCTCTCATTTACTCTCATCCAAATGGCCCCTATACGTGAATGTGTTACTATTTGCTTCCCTGAATCTGTTTCAGACTGGAGATTCCATGAAGAATTGCATTCGTGATCTTGTGTGTACTCAAGACTTGAGCCGTAAAGGACTTGCAAGTAAAAACTTCGCATGTCTTTTTGTTGATATTGCAGCTCGAAGAGTTCTTATTTTTTGCATGTCCCTTTTTCCCCTCATTCGTTCTTGTACTTTTTATATTATCGACATCACTTGGTTTTATAAACTGCCACTGACCTGATCTGTGTCCATACAGAATGACGTACTGTGTCGAACATCCATTGAGAAAGATGCTTTTGATGCCTGTGGAGCCATTTGAACCTAATAAATCCTGTTATGTCTGTTCTGAGGTATCAACAAATCATTCAATGAACATGCTGATCTTTATTTTTCTTTTCTTTTTTCTGTTTCTTTTTTCCTTTTCTTTTAATGTTTTCGTTCGTGTCATTCTGCATCCTTATCACCTACACCCTGACTGAAAACAGACCCCCCTATTGCTCGAGATTAACACTCAACAATCAAAGCTGCGTGACTTTGTTGAGAAAATTGTAAAAAATAAACTTGGAATGAGTTCGCCATTGATCATGCATGGCTCGAACTTGATATTCGAGGTTGGTGATGATCTTGAGGAAGATGTCGCCGCCAATTATGCTGCAAACCTTGACAAGGTATATTGTTTTGGTCAATTTCTATTGCAGTTTCTTGATTGCTGTTGATTTGTGGTGTCTAAAGATGCTTTTAACTGCTGTCGCACAATCTTTTCCAGGTTTTGGCCGAGCTTCCGACTCCTGTTACCAGTGGGACGATTCTCACAGTTGAGGATCTTCAGCAGGAATTATCATGCAATATTAATATAAAGCACAGGTTTCATTCTTTTCAGTTCTGTTTTCCCCCCCAGATTTAGGATTTACATCTGTTCGGATGCTTAAAACTGGGGACGTATTAAAGCTCGATTAATTTGGCAGTTGATAGTATCTTTTTTGAGTCTTCATTATGTTCTGTTATTCCCAAAGGAGATTTTCTGAAGACCTAATTAATCCTTATAATTCATTGTTGACCCGTTTATTTGGCACAGAGATCTGACATGGGATTGATTATGTTCAGATTCTGCTCTTTTCTCGCAGACCTTGTCATGTACAGGGTTACATAGATTGTTAACCTTCTCTACAAAGATATAGAACCCAGGTCTGCGACAGAAAGTTCAGCTGCCGGAATAGGCCCGCCCCCTGTGTGGGCGTGGGGGTGTGGGTCGTGTTTTCAACCAGCTTTGGAAAGTCACAATTCAGTCTGCTTCCATAAGAGCTGCAGGTTCTGGATTTGTTCATCCTGTGCCATTGGTTTGTCTGCTAGACTGAAAACACGTAGCTTGATCTCTCTGGTTGAGGCCAGTGTTTTAAATATCGACGATATCAGCTGATATATCCCACGATATATCTTGTATCCCACCTGTGTGATACAAAATGCACATGTAGTGCCGATATATCCCACCTATTCGATCCAGTGAGCATTTTCGATTTTCGATCCATGTTTTTCTTATAAATCATGTTAAACCAGTGTCAAATGGTTACAAATCTATGATTCTTCATGTTTTCCATGAAAAATCATGGATTTGGAACTTCGATTTTGAGATTTGGGGGAGATGGATCAGGTTGCGGAAATCGAGGAAAATCGAAAATTCTCAATTTCTCACAAATCAGTTGCAATCTTTGTATCCAAACCCAAAATTAAACATGTATGCAACCTGACCTAGAGATTTTTCTTTTGCTTTTGAATGTATTGCTTGTGTTTCCATACACGTCTTTGTACGTTTATAAATTATAGTAATAGACTTTGAATATACTTGCATAAGTTCAATTGAAAAACACATATATTAGGACCCCATATAAAGGAAACCCCTATCATGTGCACTTATTTGTAATGTTTTGGTTTCCAAGTGTTTATTGATGTCTTTTTCAACAATCTTTGAAGTGTCATTGAAAAAATCGACCAATTTCCCAATGTTCCCATGTTTCCCAACAACAACGATACATTATGCGATACAACCGATATGTCCCATGTGATAACCGATATGTATCCATATCCCTATCCCTTGGGTGCGATACACTACGCGATAACTATTTAAAACATTGGTTGAGGCTGCAACCATTTTATTTCTCCCGTTGAGTTTAACAACTAACCGTTTTAGTTTAACCACTCATTTGATAGTGACCAACTTGATCACTAGGGTTGTTTGATCAACAAGATTTTCATTGCTATACTACATGTTCTATGGGTACTATGGATATTTTGGAGTGACGTGCCCGTATACCATGAAAAGTGGTTGAGGCACAACAATTTATAGCACTTATGTTTTTCATGCAGGTTGATTACTTGTGTTCTTTTTTGTGCTAGACTGAAAACACTAAGGGCCTGTTTGGCCGGCCGGATTGAATGGGATTAGGATGGATGGGATCAATTTTAAGGTAATGATGGTGATGTCAGTGGATTGGTTTAAGATCCATGGGTTTGCTATATTCCGGGACAAGTTCACCGGGTCTGTTTGGCACGTTTGGCATGTCCCAGGATTTTACCTTCCAATCCCTTCGAATCTGTCCGTCCAAACATGCCCCAGGCCCGATTGATCAGGATTAGGAGGGATGGGATCAATTTTAAGGTAATGATGGTGATGTCAGTGGATTTGTTTAAGATCCATGGGTTTGCTATATCCCGGGACAAGTTCACCGGGTTTGTTTGGCACGTTTGGCATATCCCGGGATTTTACTATCCAATCCCTTCCCATCTGTCCGTCCAAACACCCAGTAAGTTTGATTTTTCTGGTTGAGGCTGCAACCATTTTAGTTCTCCTGTTGAGTTTAACAACTAACCGTTTTAGTTTAACCACTCATTTGATAATGACCAACTTGATCACTATGGTTGTTTGATCAACAAGATTTTCATTGCTATACTACATGTTCTATGGGCACTATGGATATTTTGGAGTGATGTGCATGTATACCACAAAAAGTGGTTGAGGCACAACAATTTATAGCACTTAGGTTGTTTTTCGTGCTTGTTGATTCCTTATGTTGTTTTTTGTGCTGGTTGATCTATTTGGTTGAGGTTGCAACCATTTGAATTCTCATGTTGAATTTTAAATCCTAACCATTTTAGTTCTAACTGTAAAGAGACGCATGATAACTGTATTGTTCTCCATAGGACTATACAAAATTTTTGTATTTTGTATATTCCTGTGGCATACCATACAATATGTAGCTGTTACTGCCCAAAGGTGAATGTGGTCCATTCAGTAGGGATGCCATGATATAACAAATGAATTGCTAGGTTAGAAAACCATTTTTTAATTTTTTCACAACTGCACATTTATTCATTAATTGTGGCCCACCTGACATGTGGACAACTGATTCTTGGGATACAGGAAATCTACTTAGTGATATTCTTCTAATGGATGGCATGGATATTTCAATTGTCCGCCACACTAGAAAATGTGGTGGCATTGCACATCACCTGACTTGTACACACGTGGGGGTGTGGGCTTAGCAAAGGTTTTCTTTACACATACAGGATAACCTGAATTTATCTCTTCCTCCCTTTCTTTCAATACACTACAAAGCTTTCTAACTGTGAGTTGCGGACTTTCGTAACCCATGTATCCTCCAAAACTGGTACATATCACCTGATATGTAGTGGTGTTGCCCATGATTGATATGGCTATATCAGCCCAACACAGGGGTGATGTGTGGAAAGAAGATGCCATATCTGTGGTGAACAATGTGATACCCGATACACTGATTTAAAACATTTCTCCTTAACACTCCATTTTGCCAAAGTTCCTTCTCTATAAATAATTCTTAACATCAATTTGATGAAGACCACAGCCATGCATGCTAGTTGAGGCAAGAATTTTCTGATTTTACCCATCAGGAGTGTGAGCTGTATCTTCAATCAAATGATCAATTTATTTCCAGCGCACTGCAGATTCATCCCACTTCTGATCCAAGAGTCAATTTCTGCTCATCGGGTGGGCAGTGGCCTGCTCTTGCTCATGTATATCGAGTAATAGATAGTGTGTCATAGTTTGTCAAACCATTCATTTTTCTCATACATGCATTGCCCACCTGACGATGGACGATGTCCCAATAATGGTCTGGATACTGCAGTGTGCTGCAAATCACCTCTTCAACCTTTCACACAAATCACCTTTGGGCCTGTTTGGTAGACACCCAAGAATGAGTTGATCTCATTTTATTTTAATTAGAGATCATATTTCACTTTAGTAGGGTGATATCATGAAATACCATGATTAATCGGTCTATTTTGGTGCAAAATTCATTGCTATTTGGTGTCACCAAACACACCCAAGGATTAAAAATAATCTTGATAACTAACAATTATGATCTCTAATACATAATTAGGATTAACTAAAGAGATGAACTCATAAGGTCCAGCTTTTCCTTCAAAAAGGTTCTCATGGTTGCATTTGTGTGTGGGCGAGTGTCTGCATAGTTCTTTAGATCGTATATCTGTACAATGTAATCTTGTGATATACATTTTGTGGTGCCATGGATAAATCTAAAATTACACTGTCGTCCGTGTTTGTTTTATTAGAAGAAAAGAAAAAAAAGTCCTCTTTTACAATTCATTTTACACCTTGTTATGCTGAATCATGCAGAGAAGAGTTCGATGAGGAGAAGGAACCTGACGGAATGGTTCTCACCGGATGGACACCTGCTCCCATCGACAAAGACACTCGGGCCATTGGCAATGGAGAGAGCACATCGGATGCTCCACAAAAGGCGTTGGAGGCTCAAGATGATTCTGATGAGATAGAGATGGTTACACAACCTGGCGCTGCTCTCGCCGGGAGCAAGAGACGACTGTTGGAGATATCAAATGCAGATGGAGAGGTTGTGTCAGCCTGCAATCAAAAGCCGGAAGAAGAAGATGATGTGGTTTTGATGCTTGATGGGAATGCGGATATTGGCAAGAAAAAACGGTTGCAGTAGAGCAGGTATTGTTGCTTATATTGACAATAGGTCCTTTTTCCATGCTAATTTTGTACAATAGAGAAGCTTCATAACTCCGTCGTGAACTGAGAAGGTTAGCGCTAACGACAACGTGCCCGGGATTGCACCTTGTAATTTATGCGTCGACGGTAATTGTTTTGCTTCTGAGGGTTGTAGGGAGTAGGGATGAGAAGTTATTTGGCATTAATTCGATAGGCAGAGTTGGGTGGGCCGGAAATCGTGCCCCCCACAATGTAGTTTGATATACGGTGGGTTTTTTGTTTTTGTTTATATGGTTTCTTGGGGGGTGTCGCCAGAGCCATGTATGTGACATGAATGCATTCCCTTTGTTCAACTTTTGATGTATTTGTGATGAGGAATTATATGGTGTCTTGATGCATCATGATGTGTGGGGTCCATGGACTGGTGGTCCATACCATTATGTGGCCGCCTCAGCAGTGGATGGGGAACTGCCAAGATTTTATGGATTGTTGTTTGTGTTTTACTTATCTGATTGGAGGCCACTGACCCAAGGGTTAGGACCTCCTAATATGGGAAGGTTTTGGGGCCATAGTTTTGAAACTGGCTGATTCAACTGGAAACTCGGCTGTATGAACTCGACTCAGGGGATTGACTTGACGAAATTTCGAGCCAATTCTCTGAGAAACATGGTTAAAAGCGTGACTCTGTCAGCATTCGACGTATCAGTTGGACGACCCTGCTGACCTCAGGTGGCTTGAAGTCAGTTGCCCAGTCAAGAGCCATTTAGTGATGCCAAGTAAAATGCCTTTCTAGTCTTTAAGTTTAGCCGTTTTCACTTTTGAGTTTTTGGGGTTTCGAACTATAGTTTGAGCTTCGTTTTTATCTTATCTCGTTGTGTTTTTGCCTATAACCCATTTCCTTTTAGGAACACAAATTACAGCTCAAAAGCCTGAAAAGTCACTCTTTTAACTCTTTATGTCCATTCTGGCAGGATTGACTTGAAGACTGAGTCTTAAATTGACTCAACGTGATATTATAATATATAATCGAAGATCATAAGTGGTGTTAATTATTAAGAAATTATTACATATATATAATTAATTAATTAACATTATTCATAAAATGGCTCAACTCTCGCTTGTGGAATGCTGGTAACAAGGTCGCCCTTTCAATGAATTTTGCTGTTAGTTTGAATCTCTTTAGCTACAATATTTTTTTATTACTAAAAAACCCTTTATGGGGCAGCTAAATCGGTTCGAGTCACTGAGTTTTATTGAGTCAGGATGAGTCAACAAGTCTTGAGAGTTTGGACCGAGTCAAGCTTGCCACTGAATTTATCAGAACTTGGCTCTTAAGCCTGTCATGTCGAGTTCATTTGACAGAGTTTGGAGTCGAGTTAGCGAGTTTTAGAATTATGCTGTCGACTTCATTTGAAATTTGAGTTTTATTGGGATGTTCGGATATTCTATTTTGCTGGGCCCAGGCCCAGTCCATTAAGGGCCTGGCCTTAAATTGCAAATAATTGCTTGTGGTTCGCATATTTGTAAATGCCTTCCTGACTTTTGGCACTGGTAGACGAGCAGCCGAGTCACGTTACCTTTTATTTTTATTTTTGTAAAGTTAGTTGAAAGAGAAGTAATTGTTTTGGCCCGTTTTAGTGCCTTCCACCTCCCTCTCTCACTCCATTCGTCTGGCCCTTCTCTTATGCCATCTCTCTCTTTGGACTGTGGCTTAGGTGGGTTCTATAATTTAGTTTTAATTTGAATTAATGTACGCCACGTGTACATGACTTTTAGATTTAATATCACTTGGAGAGCTTTGCTAAGCCCACACGTCTCTACGAGTCAGCTTATGCACCATGTGCAACATCCAAGGCATCCATTAGAACGGTGTCACTACGTAGATACCCTATCAGAATAGTAAAGTTAGTGCAGTAGTTAGGTTCGAAATGTAGTGGAATATAAAAGATTTTTAAGAGTTCATATTTTAGATTTACAACATTGGGGATCCTTGTTGGATGTTGTCAAATTTTATTTTATTTTTAAAAAAAAATCATAAATCTTACGGTTAAGATAACCTTGATCAAGCTGATGAAAAGCTGCCCAATTGTTGATGCAGATCCTTCGATGAAAAACCTGCATATATCCTGGTGAAGGATATCCATGGTTCTCTTTTCACCAATATAGTACTTTACCACCACACGTCTTCTATATGGCCTGCTAAATTGGAAGTTTATGACAATCCTTCCATTGTTATGGCTCTCTCCCATAGATCCAATACTCATGTTAATCAAGTGGTGGACCCCAATATCTATACTATCAAATATTATTAAGTGCGATCAACATTTTTTTAATAGTTGAAACAAAATTTTAATAGTAAAAAACATTTATAAAACCTTTTAAAACTTTTTGAATGCTGGGCCTACTAAAAAAATCACTTGATGAATGTTTGATAATAAGATTAAATTTGGGTTGGGTTGGTTTATAGGATTAAATAGATTCAACACATCCTGAATTCAATCCTAGTACATGCATGATGGGCCTTTTGGTTTATAGGCTTGAACTAATTCAACAATGCTAATATCCAACATGTCCAACACCAGGAGCCTATTCTAACAGCACTCATACTCTAATGTGAGATAGGGAAAGGCACCTACTTGTCAATAAACTTGGTAGTAGAGATCTTCTATCATGAGTCATCATTACCCTTCTCACAAAGGATGACCATATAATAATAATAGTAACCACCAATTTATCCTACAATCTACTAAGTGATCATGGAACTATAAAGTATTGAGATCCGTGGCTCACAACTCTTTCTTGATCACTGATCATTGTGTCGAATCTCAACTTTCAAAACACAGCTAAAGAAATCCATCTCCTCTAACTCATGTTCATATACATCCAAGGTACTTTTGCGTATTAATTATAGTATTGCAAAATATCCATCTACAAGTCATGTTCATTATGCTATACGAATAAGATGATCAATATCACATCCACATCATTAATAGACAAGATTCACATTAGTTTTTTAGGGCAGAGATCCAACAAGGTGAGCTACAATTAACTTAACAAATATACAGCTGTAAAAATAAAATCAGCTCAAGTTTTGTAACCCTTGAAACATAGTTTGTGACAATACAAAGGAAAAATCAACTCAATTTTTATAGTGGACCACAACACTGAAAAAAGTGAAAATGGTTCACTAACTATTGAAACAATTAGAGACCTGTATGCACGTGTGTAAACACTCTTTACCTCTTTCTCCCTTTTTTCTCTTTGATCTCAGTCACTCTCTCCGCATGAGTTGCACGTGATATGCCTCCAGAGAGAGAGAGAGACTTTGAATAATCTGGCAGAGTAAGATGGCTGATATACATCCAACAAGCTTCCAAAATTTGAGAACTCCATTTATCTGGCTGCCTAGCTAGCCATTCGGGCAGACATTTGATGGTCAAAAATCGAAATGAGAAATATTCAACGGTTCGAATTCAGCAAAGCGTTTGCGAGTCAGATTCGGATTGTCCAACCAATCCAGGAACAATGACCCATCTACAGTGGGACCCGCAATTTGATGAGTTATGTACTCCATTGATCTGATTAGCCAGACAGAGTGGATAGATCCTGCCAGAAAAGATTTCTCAGATTTGAAGATACAATCATCCAATCCAATTTATTTATTTATTTTTTTGTCTGTTATGCATGCGAACTGCTGTATATTTTTTTCCTCATTCGTCTGTGGCCATCGCATGAACGATCAAGATTTCAATTAGATTTTAGGGGCATAGTCTATCCATGGTGGGGTCCACATATCAATGATCCGGATCATTTGCATCACGACCAGCACAGTTGTGGAGACTCGGATTTCATTTGAGGATCATTAGTTCCTCATTCCATCCACTGATGTTCCGGAAATGATCCCATTCATTGGAATTGCATGGTATGTTTGAGTTAAGTGGAACAAATTGTGAAAGTGCCATCCAACCCGTCCATTAGATGCGCCCATCAATGTTCGGCCTCAATCCCAAAATCCAGCCTGATTCACAACCAGAGGGGCCACACCAAAGGGAACAAATGATGACATTGGGAAGGATACGCCTATGGAAGAAACTTCCAGCCAGAACGCGGGCTCCACTGCTCCACTGCGTTATGTATATATGACATCCAACCCAATCAACGGGTGGAACCCACCAGGACTAAAGGACACACCCAAACACAATTCTTTAATTTAGGTGGGCCACAACAAGTGAATATATAGCTTAGGAATTGATTATACTTGCTGTGATGTGTCTGCAGTAAATGTAGTGGGGCACACCACATACCAAATGAACAGCCACCCCTATCTTGCAGAAAGGCGGGTGGAAGGGGAGAACTGGCCCCACAGATCATCTTGGATGAGGTTGGGCTGTATGTTTTGGCTCATCATGAGCCTGGCCTGTTGACAGCCCCAGAATCAATCTCTTAGTCGTCAATTTAAGCAGCAGATTAGGGTTTTCAGTTTGTTCATGGGGACCATCGTTCAGTGTCCATATTTATTTATTTATTTTTAAGACACAGGGTGTCCCCACCTCTTTTTGAAGTGAGACTAATCCCTGCGGATACACGCAATCACCCGCAACCATGTGTATCGGGTAAAGCCAAGGAGGGGAATCGAACCCTCACCTATAGGGAGCAAACCTACGGTGAAGACCATTTGCCCGAACCTCGTTCAGTGTCCAGAATATGATTGGGGCCACAGCAGGCAACAAAGATCTCCTAGGTGGAACAATCCTCAACCTTTCCGTCAGCCTGCAAATGGGCAGTCAATGAGATTGACAGAAAAGGTGGCCCAAGATCGACGGCTAGGATCTTACAATCTGGTAGATTTTGGGGCATTGGTCTAATAAAACAATGGTCTTGACTCACTGAACCATGGGCCCACTGGTCTACAAGAAGAAAACACAACGTGCACACTGCATATCATGTAATTCCTTTAATTATGTAACTAGTGTCTTTTAAGTTAACAAAAAGATATAACATTAGCATAAGCTAAGAGGTGACCGATCATACAGAATTAAGAGTTCATGGACACTAAAGCCGACGGTCTTCATGAGCTGAAATTGGACGGAAAGGGAACTTGGCAAACTGGATCCTCAAGGCTGGTGCATCCGGCTTCTTGTCGTCAAACTTGTAACCTGCAGAGCCCCAATCAAATAAATCATGTTAATGGGCATGGTTAAAAAACTAAGAAACTCAACTCGACTCATTAGACCCTGAGTCGAGTCAAGATTCGCCCGAGTGGGGGTTGAATCTAGGTAGCAACTTGGGGGGTCGGGTCAGGCCACCAACCCAACCCAACCCAACCCAAATTCCTCTGCACTCAACCCTACCCAAGCTGATCCAACTTTTTTTTTTTTTTGTCTTTTCTTTCATTCCCAACCTGACCTAACTCAACTGGAATGTGGACAACCTGAGCCCCACCCAATCTCAAATCAGGAAGGAGTTTTTGAACCCTAACCCATACCTGTGGACTTTAACAACCAGACCCAAACCCAAGCTGCAGACAAAGTTGAATCCGCCAGAGGCAGGGGTGATTCAAGGTATCAAACCAGATTTGGTCCGAACAAGTCCGAGTCGACTCAGGCAAGTCGCGTCAAACCCATCCGAGTCTTAAAATCACGTTAATGGGTTGGCCTCATTACACAAGTGAAGCTTCCAACTGCAAGCATTTCCATTTTTTACACGATTGGAGATAAGACACCTAGGGGTTTGGATGCACATTCCAATTTGATTATTTAATTAGTATATAATAATTATAAAAATACTTATTAATTAGTATATGATAAATGTGTAACGGGAGATCATTACATATTCGTGTTATAAAAATATTGACTATTCAAAGCTAATTAATTAATCAAAATTATTTTAAAAGTAAAAAATCTAAAGGATCTTTTTTTTTTCCCTTTTAGTTTTTGGTCATCTTGTTTGTCTTGTATGACATTTGAATGACACTAACTCATTTTGGACTAATGTCCTTAATAGAATGGAAAAGATTCGGCGTGACTTCTTATGGCAAGGAACAGAGGACGGGCGTAAATTCCATACCCTGTAATGGGGTGAGTTTGCAAACCGTGGAGACTTGGAATAGGGTGATAGGATGTGAATATGGTGAAGTTTCACAAGGGAATATATGTTGTATGGAGCTTCAGCAGCTTGGGAAGCACTTGTCAGAATGGCTGATGTTTTCCAGAAAGGAATCTCCTTATCAGTTGGTAAAAGCTCCTGCATTAGATTTTAGCTGGAAGCCTTGTGCACTGACAGACCCCTTGATGGGGTTTTTCCTAGGCTGGCTAGAATCATTGTGGATTTGGAGATCCATGTATCCAATTGAGTTTGTGGGTGGTCAAGTGGCATGGGTTCCCCACGCCGTAGGAAATCTATCAGACTTAAAGATTGATGAAAAGTTGAGGTTATTGGAGCTTCTTCAAAATCAATTGAGATTTTATTCCAGGCAGGACTCATGGGTATGGAAGTGGTAGAAGTGTGGGAAGCTCTTGGTTCTATCATTGTATAATGTATAAGGCCATCCAAATTCCAGTTACAAGAGAGACAGAGGGACCAGAAGAGGTGGTCTGGCGCCATAGAGGCCTGCCTAGGGTAATGACTGCTTGGTTTGTGGGGAAGAACAGGGGTGCTCACAGTGGACGATCTTCAAAAAAGATAAAATCATTGTGGATGTTTGCATCATGTGTCTTTGGGATGCAGAAATTGTAGATGACTTGTTCATTCACTGCATCTACCTGAGAGTGGTTTGGAGATGATTCCTTGACCTATCTAATGCAGTTGGGTGGACATCCATAGAACCTTGGGAGGTCCTAAAGGGAGAATTTTGCTCCTGGCAAGAATATGGTCAATATCGGCCGAACAGAATGAGAGATGCTTCCAGAATCGTCATCATTGTTCTGACGAGGTGTTCACTCCTGGGTGAGGATCCTTAATTGCTTTTCTTCTTGCTCTGCAGCTTTTTTTTTTCCCTCTCCTTTTCTTTTTTTTTTTTTTTTTTTCCTTTTGGTCTTGTTTGTAGTTTTGGAGGATATTTCTTCCTCCCTTCTAATAAAATTATCATGATTGCTTTATTTATTTAAAAAAGGTCAAGAACACGTGGATTTGTCCCCTAAACAATGGAAAGCTATTACGTATTTAAAAAGAAAATGTTTTAAGCGTGTAATCACGTCTTTTAACATTCCTTTGCTAAAAAATTACCCCACTTTGCCTCTCGAAAAGATTAAATAAAAAATAAAAAAATTTCCCCCACTTTCTTAAAATTTCCCCGAAGTATCCCTCAGGCAGCAAAACTTCGCACCATTTTGAAATATTTCCCCATATTGCCCACAAATTTTCCCATTCTCAAAGGTGCAAGACTTTGTGCGGAACTGATATTCAAAAGCTTGATACAGATAACATCAATGGATCTGTAAACCTTAGATAATTGTCAGTAGGCACTAGGCACACACCTTGGAGAGCATCCATAGCAGTCGCAGCACATTTTGCATCATTAAACTCAACAAAGCATAAGACGTGACCCTTTTCTCCACTCTGTAAATAAAGCATTTCAAGAGTAAAACATATTAATATAGAGTGAAAAACCATTTTGCCAATCCCAACATCATGCCCAATAATGGATAAGAACTTTCGAAAAGACAAGTAATAGCAGGTAAGAACAAATGGGAAGATCAACAACTCAGAAAAAAAAAGGGCCTGTCGGTCACACTTCTACAAAGGCTCAATGGTGAGAGACTCGCCCAGGGTACAACCTTGTTACCATATACTTCATAAAAATACGTTTACCCATAAGCATGATGTGCAACTGTGCAAAGGACATACCTAGCAACACAACAAGGATCAACAACCTAAATCAATAATCATCCACTTGACGTCAATCTCATCACTTGTCCGTTGACGGTGATAATGTCGTTGTCATCATCATCATACCCTTGACCAGCTATTTGGGGTCGGCTTGTCACGATCTTGTTAAAAAGGGTTTGATGACTGGCTGTCTATCTGATGCTAACCTTCCTTATAGGGCTCAGGACTGGCTAACGTGTCCTTACCAGGCAGAGTTGGATGATTCTCAATGGAGAACATTCCTTGAAATATGCAGAAGGAAAACATGTCTCAGCATATCTCTAGCATTCATACATCCTAACAGTATGTTCCAATATGGGCTTTACCAAATTGTACCGGCTATGCCTATACCACAACCATACAAAACTCAATACCATAAGATGATAATCTTCTACAGATACAGCCATGCAAACTATATGTAGCTTTGATTTCACTGCATGTGTGAAAGGCGAAAAGTTCGAGTCCGCATGGGCGGCTAGATACATATATCGTTCACATTTTTTCGTTCTTTTTTTGCTTAAAGATCTGAAGTAGGGTTGAATAAACCAGAGTTAAGTTTCAGCACATGTTAAGTTGTAATTAATTAAGGATGCCCAAGGGGATGTTGATGTAAATGTAAAATTCATCGATTCTGTTTTCCTTATATGTTCTTATAAAGCATTTTAATCATCATCATCTAAGCCTCATCCCAACCAGTGTTTAAAATATCGACGATATCAGCCTGATATATCCCACTATATATCTTGTATCCCACTAGTGCAATACGAAATGCACAAGTGGTGCGATATATCCCACATTTTCGATCTGGTGAGCATTTTCGAATTTCAGTCCTTTTATTTTCTGTAAATCGTGTTAAATTAGTGTTAAATTGTTACAAATCCACAATTTGTCATGTTTTGCATGAAAAATCATGGATTGGGAGCTTTGATTTCGAGATTTGGAGGGGATGGGCCGAGTTGTGGAAAATTGAAAAAAATAAAAAATTCCTAATTTCTTGCAAATCGTTTGCAATCTTTGTGTCCAAACATCAAATCAAACATGTATGTAACCTAATCTAGTGATTCTTCTTTTGCTTTTGAGTGTATTGCTTGTGTTTCCACACGTCTTCTTACATTTATAAATTATATGAATAGACATTGAATATACTTGCATCAATTCAGTTAGACAACGCATGGTTAGGACCCCAATACAAAGAAAACCTACTATGTGTACTTGTTTTTTGTAATGTTTTAATTTATAAATGTGTATTGATGTCTCTTTTAACAATCACCGAAGTTTCATTAAAAAATTCGACCAATTTCCCAATGTTTCCCCATGTTTCAACAATAGTGATACATTACATGATACAACCGATATATCCCATGTGATAACCAATACGTATCCATATCCCAAGAATATGATACGTAAAGCAATACCAATATTTCGAACACTAATCCCAACTAATTGGGGTTGGCTACATGAATCCTTTTAGCCATTCCACTCTATCATATCTTCAGTTAGACCATAGGTCTCTAAGTCTTTTCTTACTATTGCCATCCACATCCTTTTGGGCCTTCCCCTTGACCTTTTAAAGCATTCAACTCATACAAACTCCTAACTGGCACAGTTCTTCGTCTCTGTTGCACGTGACAAAAACACCTAAATTCCTTCTAATTCTATCCATCCTCGTCATGCTAGTCATCCATCTCGACATCCTCATTTCAGCTACACTCATCCCATGGATATGTTCCTTAACTACCCAACATTTTGCCCAAAAAGAATGGCTAGTCTTATAGCATCCTATAAAATTTCCCCTTCAGTTTGAGTGGTACACGACAATCACATAAAACTCTAGAGGCACATCTACATTTCATCCACCATGCTTGAATTTTATAAGCAACATCCTTCTCAATCTCTCCACTCTCATGAATTATCGACCCAAGATATTGAAAGTGGTTATTTTGAGAATTTTCTTGGTCAACAATCTTTACCAATTACTCATTCCCTCTACTGTTGTTACTGAAATTGCATTCCATATGCTCTGTTTTAGTCCGACTAATTTTAAATCATTAAGATTCTAAAGCATCCCTCCATAAGTCTAGCTTTGTGTTTACGCTCTCCCTCATCTCGTCAATCAAAACTATATCATTTGTAAACAACATACACCATAGGATCTCTTTCTGCAAATGCTTCATTAATTCATCTGTAATCAATGCAAAACGGTACGAGCTTAATGCTGACCCCTAGTGTAAGCCTACAGTAATTGGAAACTCATTTGTCTCTCCACTAGTGGTCCTCACATTTGTTACCTCTCCCACATACATATCCTTAACAAAACTATGTCCTCTTGAGACACCTTTCTTTCCTAACACCCACCAGATTAACTCTCAAGTGAATCCATCATCTGTTTTCTGTAAGTCAATACACCCACTAGCATATGAGAGCCAGAAGATCAACAAGACAGAAAGGCGTGGTCCAAGAGAAAAAGATGATAGCAGTGGCGCATTGCCTGAGGTTGTGGAGATCCTTCCTCCTCTTCCTATATTTCTCCATCAATTGTCTAAGCAAGAAAATAGCTTGAGTGTTAGACCTCCCTGTCATGAAACCAAATTGATTTTTTGATAAATTAGTCTTGTGCTTGAGTCTTTGCTCAATCACTATTTCCCAAAGTTTCATAACATGTCTTATAAGTTTAATCCCATGATAGCTAGTGCAACTTTGTATGTCTCTTTAATCTTACAATTAGGTATCACCGTACTATTCCTCCATTTGTCTAGTATTTTCTTCGATCTTATAATCTTGTTGAGCAACTTTGTCAATCAAAATAACCTAGTATCTCCCCATACACTTCCAAACCTCAAGTATATCATCTGGTCCAAGGGCCTCCCCGTGTCAAATAGCCAAACAAACCCATCTTGAGGTACCTCATGATTTTACAGGTGGCACGCAGGCCCACTTAAGTTCCATTACCAGGCACACACCTGAGAGCAGCGCCTAGCTTGGGACCAAGGCGAGGCATAGGTGACCCGGAATGCCTAGGCGGCATGCCTTTAGGGACACTAATCATAAGAAAAATAAACACCACTTGGCTATTCTTATGGATTGATTGGATGCATGGAACACTCCATTTAAGAACATGAACTCAATGGAAATTCAATGGTTTCCGCGTTTGGTCCCATGGAAGTTAAAGCAAAGAGTTCCACACATGCAATCAACCCCATAGTGAAACGAAGATTGCCATTTAATGCCCCATGCAAGAAAGTTTTAGAGAATTCTGAAGCACAAAAACGTGTGCGAGCGTGCGCATGTGTAATTATGTATATACATACATATGCATACATACCGTAGAGCAATAGATGAGTGCATAAATCTCAAATAAACACAATAACCATATCATCAGCAAGTTCAAAGATAAGAGAAGAAAATACTAAAACCACTTAAAGTAAAACAACTCAGATAAACAGACATACCCTTCTAGGCTCCTTATGGATAACTCTTATTTCTTTAAAACCAATAAAGGGACGGAAAAGATCTTTAAAGTAAAAGTCAAGGATTAAAGAGAAGGAACATAGATGAAATACGTACAGTAACACTGCTAAGTATAAGTCAGAAGCCACACAGCTAGCTAAGATTCTCAAGGATACGAGCTGCTTCTCTTCTGGTACAATCATTTGGAAGTCCATCAACAAATAAAATGCTAGATTCATCAACTGACAGGCCATCAGCCTTTTTCAAAAAATTGGATCTTTCAGGAAGAATATCAGAGATGCCTGCCGTGATGCTTGGAGTGATGCCTAATGCAACATCTCGTCTTTGGCCAATCAAAGCCGGGTCCTCGAAAGGAGTCGGAAACCCTTTTGCGCTTGTTCCGGCTGCCAATCCACCAAGTCCGGGTGTGGCACGGCTACCAATACCCGCAATATCATCCAAACCATAAGCTCCAGGTCGTAAGGGTAATACCTAGAGATTGCCAAAAAAAAAAAAAACAACCATGAATCTTTCCAAAACTTCACAGTAAGTCAGTAGCAATATCACCCGAGAATGCAAAAACCAACTGCTAAACGAAACTCTTACATCAGTCTGTAGGTAATCCGAAGCAGGCCCTCGTCGATCACCTGTGCTCCACAAGTGTTGAGATGCTAAGCTAGAAGTATCGGAAGACAGGTAACCAGGAAAACTAGCCCTTGGAACACCATCTGTGACATTTAGAGCTACCAACCAAGACATTCATACTCAGAATAATGAAAGACCAATAATACGATTGAAGAAAAGACAAGACTAGACCAAGCATCAACGCAACAATACCTACCTGGTAACCATTTAAACAAAAAAAAGGGGGGGGTTGTATTTCCTCACTGGTAGTCAGTTGAGGTAGTTACAGTTAGGGTTGGACCAACTAATCACAAAATTAGTTAGCCCTAATCAAAGATTAGTTAGGAAGTTTGTTGGAGTTTGTTAGGTTGCTGCAAGAATTAGCAAAAATACTCAATTTTGAAAATTGTAAAAGGGCTTCTGATAGAATTTGAATGGAATTTTATTTCTTGGAGCAAGCTGCTTAAAAGTCATTCTCCTGAATTTCGATGGCATTTGGAAATGCATGCTGACTGCCACAAAATTACCTGCTTAAAAGTCGAAATAAGCACGGAAGGGTTTTCTGCCATCCGATACCAAAATTACACTGAAGAGCATGTACCTCGAAATCCAAACTGCTCAAATGATGCAGATCACTATAGAGTGTTCACATCTCCAAATCAGATTTAGACGACTTTCCCGACCTCTGAATAATGGACAGCTTCTTGTCGAATTTAGAAGTGAGTTAATTTTCCATCTATACCGTCCATCAAATGTCCACCAATCAGGTGGCTAGGATCATACTTCCGGTGCGATTTTTGGGTTATGATCATCAACAGCGGATCACACCATTTGTACGGTTCGGATTCGAGGTACATGCCATGTTTACAACCGGGGAGCAATACCGCACCCTATCATTCCCCGTTCCAACCATTCGCACACGGGTATGTTATCTTGAGTTCCTAACCCTAGAATCCAAGATGAACTAGCCACGACAGTACCTCTGCTACCGTGCTATCCCAGCGACTTCAGACCCTGCGTGGAAACATCCCTCACCGTCCAAACCGTGGGTGGGAATCCAAAAGGCATCTCGAAATCCCATTTTGTAATACATGCCGGGATTCCCGCCAGTGGGAGATAGGTAAGCGCAGAACTCTCTCTCTCTCTCTCTCTCTCTCTCTCTCTCTGTGAAAAAAGGGAAGGGAGAGAGGAGAGGGTGGGATAGGAAGAAGAAAATACCTCTTTCTGCAGCGCCATATCTCCAGTAGGGATCTGACATTTTTGCCCTCGATCTTTCTCTGTTGTTTCTTCTCCTCTCTTTCTTCTTCACCTCTTTTCCGTCTTCTTCCTCTTTCACCAGCCAAGCGTCGATTGTAGTCTTCTACAATGTTCGTCCCGGGAGTCTCTGTGGTTTGTTCGGGTTTTTAGCTTTTGAATAAATGGGTGACAGGGGCCATGTCCCGTGCGATCCGAAACGTTGATATGATGCGAAACGGATTGGCTACTCCCCCTGCCACCAGCCATTGGCTGATGGTCGGTGTTCTGTGGGCCCCACCATGATGTATCTGTTTCATCCATGCCGTCCATTTATTTTTATAGATCATTTTATGGCATGAAATAAAAAATGAGACATATCTCAATCTCAAGTGGACCACATTACATGAAACAGTTTTGAATAAACGTTGACCATTAAAAACGTTTTGGGGGTCATAAAAGTTTTGGATCAAGTTGATATTTATTGTTTCCCTTCATCTGGTCTTTATGACCTAATCAAGATGTCAAATAAAAAGTACAGTAGGCCCTAGGAGGATTTTAATGATGGATATCCAATCATTATTGTTTTCCTGTGGTGTGGTCCACTTAAGATTTATAACCCTATCAATTTTCCTATTAATCCCTAAAATGATGCGTAAAAATGGATGAACAGAATGGATGAAACACATACATCATGGTTGGGCCCACAGAGCACCGACCACCAGCCACGGGGCTGGACTGGTGTCAGGGGAGTAGCCAATCCGTCCCCGATATGATGGGACCCACCGTAGAAGGCCCACCCATCGAAAACCTTGAAAGAGAGGAATAATAATAAGAAAGACCATATAGTTGGGACGCGACTTTACAGAGGAATCTCCGTGTGGCCCACCGTGATGTCTGTGAGAAATCCACTCCACCCATCTATTTCTACAGAAGACACTACGACTTGAGAAAAAAATTTAGAAAGATCCAGAACTCCAATGGGCCACATGACAGGAAAAGTGGGGATGGAAATTCATACGGTTGAAACCATCTGAAGGCTCAGAGTGATGTTTATTTGTCATCCGGACCGTTCATAGTTCCGAAGGTCCTGGACGCGGATTGGATAATAGCCCTGCACTGGCTGGGGCTCTGCGAAGTCCATCGTGATGTATAGATTTATCCACACCGTCCATCCATTTTCCTATGTCATTTTAAGTTATAACATAAAAAATGAAACATATCCAAGGCACAAGTGAACCACACTATAGGAAGCAGCGGGTGTAATGACGCCCACCGTTGAAACCTTCCTACGGCCCGCTTTGATGTTTATTTGCCGACCAACCTGTTGATAAGGTCACATTCACCTGGATGAAGTGAAAACACAAATATCAGCCTTATCCGAAGCTTTGGATCTGCTTCATTATTGGATTTATACCCTTAAATGATATGAAAAAAATGGATGGACGGTGTGGATAAACCCATCACGGTGAGACCGTCTGAGCACCCAGTGGTACTCAATCCGCGTCAGAAGATGCTAGGTACCTATGAGCCCGGCCCTTGTTCCGGGTGCGGATTGGATACTGACAATGTCAGTAGCCAAATCGCTACTGAAGTGACGTCACCAAGCTCTGTGGACCCCACCATGATGCATGTGCTGTATCCATACCATCCAACCATTTTTAGAGATCGTTTTATGGAATTACAAGGAGAACGAAAAGTTCAAGCGGACCCCACCATAGAAAATAGTGGGGACAGTGACATCCATCGTTCAAAACTTCTTAGGAGCCACAGTAGTTTTCAATCAAGCTGATATTTTTGTTTTCACTTCATTTATCTCTATGTTAACTTATGAATAGGTTGGATCTCAAAAATACATCACAATGGGCCCTATAAATGTTTCAACGGTGGGTGTGACTGCTCCCACAGTTTTCTGTGGCGGCTCAACTTCAAATTTAGATCTATTTCATTCTCTTTGTAATGCCATAAAACGATCTCTAAAAATGGTTGGAGACGTTGTCACTTCAGTAGCGATTTGGCTACTGACCTTGTCAGTATCCAATCCACGACGATCTCTAAAAATGGTTGGAGACGTTGTCACTTCAGTAGCGATTGGGCTACTGACCTTGTCAGTATCCAATCCACGCTCGTTTGTCCCGGGCTTAGGCCTGGCATGCAGGTCAGGCTTGGGCTGGTCATTTTAGCTGGCCCCAGCACCAAACGGCTCAACTTGTACCTGCTCTGTCTTACAAATATATGTACGTGGGTTAGGCAACACATGCATTTCGCATCTGGACCATTGGTTTTCATTTTTCTAATTTTTTTTTTTTTTTAATATGCATATGCTGCCCATCTACCCAAGGGATAGATTAGAAACATTCACATTCAATCAAAATTTTAGATTGGGCCAGAACGGGGCAACCCCAACCAATTTTCAATCTGGGCTTGGTCTTACTGTGTTAGGCCCATGCCGAGCTTCGGCCGGGCTGACCTAAAAAAGATCACTTCCCATTCTCAATTTTTATCTTAGCTCGTATATATTGAGTCAAGTCCTCAAGACAACTCAACCCAACTATACATCGAGTCAAGCCGAGCTTTTGAACTACGTGTGAAGCAAGACAGGCTCGTAAAGCTAACCAGAATAGCAGGAAAAAGGAAACAGTGAAATTGCAAGGGGTGCAGCTGGGGTTTGATTTGAAGCGTACTTCCTCGATGTGAATCCCGAGGAAGGTGATTGCAATTTTTTTAAAATAATAATAATAACAATAATAAATTGATAATCTGACATAGGGTGATAGATGATACGCAGGCACTTGGAAATTACTTGCAAATTGCATGTGGCACAAACTAACCCATCCAAATTATGGTAGCTAGTTATCTGACTATTGGTGGACGTTTATTGGACAGTTAAAAATGAAAATTGAAAAATATACCAGTCCTATTTCGACAAACGAGTGTCCATGGATAAGAGGTTAGGATTGTCCCAAAATTCCAATACTGGTGCGGCATCTTGCGACGGTGGGCTTTGCAATCCACTTGGTTTATTTGAGTTAATATTTGTTAGGTGTAAAATTTCTTAGTGCCTGCATATCAAGCGTCATATGCAGCCTGAGTATCATCATATAACCCCTCTTACGATTTAGTCATTTCCACCTTATTCAACCTTAGGTTGCGAGAAGCGAGAAAAACCCAAGTGATTGTAAAGAAATCAGGGAAGCCATTTGGCAGAAAGCAGTTCAAGGTCAAGATCCAGATATTAAATGCACCACAAAAATATTACTTTTATCTTAACCACCAAAACCTGGTTTTTCACCTTACATATACAAATATCAAGTTGCCAAAATAACAGTAACTCTTCCAATTACCAACATTAACTTGAACAGTCTGTAGGTATTTTTCTTACGGTTGGCAGAATTAAACCAAAATATATAATAATAATAATAATAATAATAATAATAATCAGGCCAGAAACTGCCACAAGAGAAGGCATGTTTTGCTTCAGCCAACCTGGGCAGCCAGGACAGAGAGATTCAGCCAACCTTATATTAACCACCACAATATATTACTGGAGAAGCATAATGCTCGCTGTACACTTCTAAAAAAAAAAGGAGTTGTTTTCTACAAAATGCGCGGTAGACAACCTGACAAAAAACAAGCAGGTCTTTCCGGCAGCCATGTTGAACAAATGCTTTAGAGAGTGGCCGGACCATGTTTATGGTGACATGGCATCAGTTGATACAAGCATTTGCACTTCTGTTTCCTCTTTTGTTTTCCCGGAGCAGTTTGCAGCAGAATCGCCTGTAACATGATGTAAGATTTAGCCAGAAAGTTTTTTCTTTTGAAAGGTGAGAAACACACGCACACTACCACCCCACATAGGTTCTCGAACCCTTAACCTCATGGATGAGACACACAGTGTCAACCACTGAGCCAGAAAGTAATATTGACCATTGAATACTATACGACTTGACATGGGAAGATCTACAGTAAGCTTGGGCTTTCTGCTTGATGCCCATGGTTCAGTGATCTAAACCGTTGATATGACGGGCCCATTATCAATGCCCCTGCAGCAAAAGATCTTCCCATATTTTACCCTTCATTTCATGTCCAGCAAATGGACAGTTAAGAAAGAGAAAAACAGCAATAGTCTGGCATTCATCCTAAGAAAGGCCATAGTCATTGGCCACAATATTCCATTATGGGAGATTTTTAGTGCCAGGGGAATCCATGATGGGGCGGAAAGGTCTGAATCACTGAAACAATGGACCCCACTTGTACAAATTGAAAATTGAGTATAAAGGATATCTTCTTTGATTGAGTAATGTGCAAGTACCACCAGCTCAAGATACAAAGACACTCTTAGGGTTCCTCTGATATGATACCAAAGACACTACTAGGGTTTTTCTCAAAATTAATACCAAAGATAGAATCGATGGAACGCTGCTTCGGCGATGTACTCCTCTTTGAATCTACAGGTTAAACAGCCAGAAAAAACAAGTGAGGTTGCATGAGAGGCAGCCGTGACTTCCAAGATATAAACACATACAATCCTGAAATTATAAATAGCTGGGGCAGGATCAAATGCGGATTGCTTCAAACTTCTCTTTGGTGATCAACAACACCTCCATAGCAGTTCAAAAGACCATTACAAGAATTCCACACTTGAAAATGATACATTGTTTGAATGCATAGTAAACTTCCACTATAGGTGAACCACATAACCATCCAACACAGATAAGAAGCCACCACAATTGATCACACAGCATCCTAAATGTCAAGCAAATGATGCCTATTTCTGATCACATTCCAATCTTGGCCAGACAGAATTAAGGTTAATCAATATCAGAAGTTCGCTATTGATGTCCAACAGTGGATAATTTCCCTCAACATTGTCAGAAACCAAAATGAAAATACAAAGAATAACGTATCCAACTAACCTGTACTAATGCCTGCTTCTGAAAAGCTTATTCTCTATTGACTATTGTTTTCAAATCCAGTACTTTCTAGTGTTTGACACCTTTTCAATTACTCTATTCTTTATTTTATTTCCATCTTTTGTGTTTATCATTTATGAAGCACCATAGTACTGATCATAATTGATGGGTGCTTAGCTGTATGAGGCTATGAGCAGGCAAGCAAGCCAGAGGACGTTTTAGTTTCTTTTATATTTTATTCTTTATTCTTTATTTATTTTCTATCATTCTTAAATATCTATCTTAGGAAAGGCGTTAATTTTTCCCTTTTAGCTTGATTTAGATAATTGCTAACCAGCTTGCTAGCTGTTGGGCAGTCCACGACTCCACGGGCATATTTATTTTGTTTGATTGTTTTTTTTTTCCATTCTCTCCTTTTTATTCTTCAACCATGGAGGTTTTATCTTAGCTTGTTTGTTCAATGCTCCAAGTATCGATGATGTCAACTGGTGCCTTCCCTGCTGTCCAATACAAAAGATAGCTCGAATACAAATTTTACAAGATATCATAGATGTCAGCCGATATATTGGGATATCGAATTTATCACAACATATTGGCACACCTCCAGTTATATGAAATAATCTGTCAACAGAAAGTTGCAAATTTTATTTTTTTTTCAAAGATTACGAGATTGTATTAAAAAGGAGAGGGAACAAGGGAGGCAGCTGCTGAGATAGCAGCAAAGCCAAAGAAAAGGAAAACAGAAAAACAGAAAAACTGAAGGCCTAGAAACAAAAGATCCACATCCTTAAGCCCATGAACATTAGCGACCCATTCTATAATCTTCTTTTTAGCTTTAGAAATCACCACTTGAACCAAGGACTTGGAATCATTGAAGCATCTATCATTTCTTTCCTCCCAAACAGACCACCAAATGGCAAGAAGAGCCATTCTCCAGATGCATTTCTTGACTTTACTCATCGTGAAGCCGTGCCAAAAAGGTAACATAGAGGAGGAAGAGCCCGGGATGCACCCGCCGATGTTAAATCTGAGAAAAAAGTCTGACCAAATGGCAGCGATGAACGGGCAATGCAGCAAGAGGTGACCTACAGATTCTTCGTCACCCATACAGCATAAGCATATATTTACTAGCTGCATACCACGTTTGCGAAGATTATCAATAGTGAGGATGCAGTTTTTCCCTACCAACCAACCAAAACAGATGTATTTGGGAGGGGCTGAAAATTTCCAAATGGAAGGGGCAGCAGGATACACTGGAATGGAATGAGGGCTTAGGGCGGCGTAGAGAGATTTAACCGAGAATAAGCTTGACTTCTCCCTGGTCCAGATGAGCTTATCCGCAGTCCTCACATCAGAGTCCTCACATCAGGAGCCACCTTAGATACGCACTCAAGAAGAGCCACAAATTCCGAAACCTCCAAGTCGTGGAGATTTCTAATACACTTCACCTCCCAGGAAACAAAAGAGCCAACCACAGCTAAGCAGTTCGAAACAGAGATCATCTTATCTGGAGCCAGACAATAAATATTCGGGAAAGAAGTTTTGAGAGGCGAGTCACCAATCCACTGATCCTCCCAGAATCTAATCGCGGTCCCATTTCCAACCTCGAAATTGATATTGTCGAGGACGGCTTGCTTGGAACGTAATATACCTCGCTAGACGAAGGATGCCTTGTAAGCTGTGGAATTTTTGGTCCACCAGCCCCCTGATGACCTCCCGTACTTTCCTTTAACAATATCGTTTCAGAGAGCACCATCTTCTGTAGCCAGCCTCCAAGTCCACTTACCTAGAAGAGCTTGATTCATCACTTTCAGATTCTTGATACTGGCAACCCCATCTTGGATATGCTTGCAGACTTCTTTCCAATCAAGGAGGTGAAACTTCTTTTGATTCCCCTTCCTAGTCCAGAGGAAATCACGCCTGAGGTTGTCCATGCGCACCAGGACCGAAGACGGACATCTAAATAAGGACATATAGTAGATAGGAAGGTTGGATAGGGCAGCCTTGATGAGGGTCATTCTGCCTCCCATAGACAGGTACTGGCATTTCCATGTGGCTAAATATTTTTGAATTTTGATGACGATTTTATCCCACATGGCTTTCGGAGGGGGGCCAATATAGAGTGGGAGGCCCACAAAAGTAGGAAAAGAGGCCGCTGGACAGCCAAGAGCAGCAAAATAACTTCCGAGCTCGTCATCAAATATGTTGATCCCGAAAATCTTTGATTTAGCCATGTTAATTCGAAGACCCGAAACTGCTTCAAAACACCTTAGGGTCATTTGAAGATTATCAATGATCAGCGGATCCGCATCAAATAAAATAAGAGTGTCATCCACATATTGGATATGCGAGATAGGAAGAGAAACACCCGGCATAGGGATCCCTTTGAGAATTCCAGCACTTTGACTGCTAGCGAGCATTTGCAAGAAGGCCTCGCCAACTAAGAGAAAGAGGAGCGGAGACAGAGGATCCCCTTGGCGGATGCCTCTTGAGCTATTAAAGAAACCATTGGGCGCACCATTGATAAGAACAGAGAAATGAGCCGATCCCACGCACGCAGATATCCATCTTCTCCATCTGTTGTCGAAGCCCATGCGGAGGAGAATGTATTGAAGAAATCTCCAGTCGACATGATCGTACGCCTTCTCGATATCTAGCTTACAGAAGACGCTCTTCAGCCCGGACGTATGACATGAGTGAAGGCAATCATTGGCGATCAGCGCACAGTCGACAATTTGTCTGCCTTTTATAAATGCATTTTGATTTTTCGAAATCAACTTCCCCGTGATCATCGATAATCTTGAGAAGAGGATTTTTGCCAGAATTTTATACGGGCCCCCGATTAGGCTAATGGGGCAAAAATCAGAAAAGTTGTTCGCGCCAGCTGCTTTTGGGATAAGCGCGATGAAGGAGGCACCGATGCCTTTGGAAAAAAAGGCCTCTCCTATTAAATTCGTGCAAAAAATCCATAATATCTTGTTTGATGAAGTCCCAGAACGTCTGAAAAAATACCATTGGGTATCCATCTGGGTCGGGAGATTTATCTCCCCCTAAGGAGTCGATGGCTTTTTTTATCTCTGCTTCTGAGAAGGCAGCCTCCAGGAATCGGATGTCAGATTGCTCCAGAGAGTTAAAAGAGATGCCATCTAGACAGGGCCTGAGCCAATCTTCAGCAGTAAGGAGGGATTTGAAGTGGGAAATAGCGAGATCAGCTATCTGATGTTTATCCTCGATCTGTCTACCATTGACAATAATACTGAGAATGGCATTAGCCCGTTGCCGCTATGAAAATATCTAGTATTTTTGTCTCCCTCAATCTATCTAGCCCTTGATTTTAACTTCCAAGATAATTCGTCTTCTAAGGCCCTGGAGGAAATGGACTGGATAATTTGGATGCGTCTAGTCAGAGTTTGAGTGGAGATGGGTTGTCATTCAGCTTCCGAGTCGATATGCTGCAGTTCTTCAAAGAGAGCATCCGAATCTGCTTTCCGCTTGTGAAGTTCGTCTTTTTTTCCATTCCTTGATCTTCTCCTTCAGAAGTCTGATTTTAGAAAGCATCTTATGAGCAGCGAGTCCATCAGGCAAGAAGGAAGACCACCATTCAACAATCTTCTGGTGGAAACCCTTGATATTGAGCCATGAAGAATTGAACTTGAACGGTTTCGGACCCTAGTTTTCCTATTCTAAAGAGAGCAAGATTGGGCAGTGGTCCGATGTGGTTCTAGGGAGGGCCTGCTAGAGAAGGGAAGGAAAGGCCTCCAACCAATCCGTGGATAGAAGGAACCTGTCCAACCTCAACTGAATTTGGGAGTTGTGCCTATTGGACCAAGTGTATCTGGCCCCAAGCAGAGGAATGTCAACGAGCTCCTGCGCCTGAATCCAATCGGAGAAGGCTTCCATGGCCGAAGAGACTCTTCTTTTCCGGGAGTGTTCTGCAGCAAAGCGGACAACATTGAAGTCCCCTACAAAGCAGCAGGGGCCTAAGAAGCATAATCTGGTAGCAGACAATTCATCCCAGAATGCTGGTCTGTTAGAGTCTTCATTAGTGCCATAAACGGCTGAAATCAGACAAGAAAATTTAGATGACTTATCTTGTAAAATGACAGTAACTGAGAAGGCACCTAAAGAAGAGGACAAGAAAGTTGCAATATTTTTTTGCAAGTTTTAACTCAAACAACATAATTCAGTGGCAATTGGAAAGGTGGGGCCAACCTATTAGTAAGGACTGTATTTCATATTAACTGAAAATGTTGGAATTCATGCACTGGGAGGACCATACCCTGTGGTCCAACCGGTTGGACTTGACAACTCTATATGTTGGCAAATGTAAGCTGATCTAACATTGGCCAGAATCTTTCATTTCTATTTTTTTATTTTTTGGATTTTTTTTTTTTCATTTATGACCAATGCAGTAGGGAATCTATGGATAGGTATGAAAACTTCAAGCCACGTCGCAAATCCATGTGGATTTAAGACAAAAGTTATATTTTTATTTCCTTTTAGTTTGATTGTATTGTTTACATTTTATTGCTTCGATTGTATGACATTCAAATGAAATGAACTCATTTAGGATCTAATTGCATCATTTATGCCCAGCAGTGCATTGTTGTCTTCTAAACAATGGAAAGCTATTATACATAGTTTCTTGGTAATGATTTGAGTAGTTTCTTGGTAATGATTTGACTTCTGAGTGTATAATCATGTGTCTTTTAAAATCCAAAGTTTCAGTGAAAATTCCACCATTTTATTACTGTTTCCCCAAAGATTCCCTTGGACTATGATACTTTATGCACCCCAATACATCCCGCGAAATTTCCCATTCTCGAAGGTGCAATATCATGTGTGATATTGATACTTAAAACACCAGTTCGTTGTGTGACTAGGTAATTAAACTCGGCTAGGAGAAATGCTACCATCCAAAGTAGAGGGGGCTGCTGGGCATTGAACTTTTGCGTACAATCGTGAGAAAGCCAACCTGAATACTTGGGCCAAGGATGTGATGATCCCCCCCCCCCCCCAAAAAAAAAAAAAAAAAACCCAAAAATAATAATAATAATTGGTGGTCCATAATTTTCACACAAGGCCATATCAAACCCTGGATTCTTGAATAGGAGGGATACACAACACCACAAATAGAGATTCAGATGTCCCTTCATCCAAACCTTCATCTTCGATTACTATGTTGAGAGGCTCATCTTTGTGCACCACAACCACCACAGTTTGCTCCTCAATGTGCGGGATCAACACCATCTCCATCGATGCGAAGGGAATATTGTTGGAAGCTCCACGTGTGGGGTTTGTGTGCACTGCCTTCTCACTTCAATGGAGGAATGAAAGATTGTTTGGGGGGTAGCCAAAGTCACATACTTAATCACTTAAGAAGTCCACACGTGTAGAAGCGGGCATGTGTCTCAGCACATCGTCTCTCCAACTCTCTCCTTGCTACAAACACTTGTAACCCCTACTTCCACTTACACCCACATTCTTGATCGAGAGTAGCTTCATATTGCCATGCATCTTTGTCTGGCAGCTTCGAGACTCCAAACCTCCCTCCCCTCTCCAAACCCGACTCTCGAGCCTTCATCGTAACCTTTCCCATTACACATGCCATACGTGAATCCTCAGGAGAGAGACTTTCCTCTCCTCTCTTATCAACATCAAGGACATGCATCTCCGCCTCGTGTCGACCGACCATTTTTCTGATACTCTATCTTCTCCCTAATTGCCTTTCTCTTTTACATCTTCGCTGCAACATCGCCTACTGTAGGATTGATTCACCTCACATACTACCATCACCGAGTGCTTTGTGTCTCCAACTACAATGGAGACCATTTTTTGCATTATGTCTCTTCTCGTCTACCTCACACATATCCTTGCCATGAGCAACTCCACCAAAGCTTCTATCACCCTATTTATTGCGAACACCTCTCTGATACAAGCTCCCACCGCCTAGAATGCCTCCAGTCAGAACATCGGCGCAGTTGTTCCATTGGACGCTTGTTGAAAATAGCTCCGGCAAAAAGGACTCCATCCAGATTTTCATGAGGTCGTAAAGAGATCCATACCTTTAATTCACTCCACATGGCAAGAAGTGAACCGTTCTTTCACTTCCGTTGTCGAAGTTCCAGGCCTTATTGATGCTACTGGGCTCCACTATCATGATTTTTCCACCACCCCCATATGGAAATAGACCTCCAAAAACCCTCTTTCCCTCTCTTCACCCATACCATACCTACCCCCTGCGAAAGATTTCCCATTTCCTTTTTTCTACCCTCTGCTTTCCTCCCTCATCCCTTTTCTTGTCTTCCTGAACCCTTTGCTCCTCTTGTGAGGCTCCTTTTACCGCATCTCAGTAGGACCTCACTCCCCTCCGACTCAGGTCTTTGTAGGATCTTTCCGCTTCCTTTCCTTCGATTTCCCATTCCCTCTTCTTTTTCTCAACCCTTTTCCACTTCCTTCCTTCCTTGAACACAAGGTTGTTGATGGCTTCCAGGCCGTAGTGAGCTTGTTGCACAAAGAGCTACCTTCCCTGATAGACTACCATTGTAGGTTGCGATAGCACGATCCAACTCCTTCGGCAATTCTATTCTCATGAAAACGAATCCACGAGTGTCTCCCTATCCTTCAAAATGACCATGTCCAGTACTTTTTTGCAATTCCCAAACACCCTCTATTGATGGTCATCGGACCAATCGACCGGGAAGTTCTCAACGAACAAGGTTGGGAAGTCCCGTACTAATCGAAAATCCCGACCTTGCCCACGACCAGCTCTGTTGGAAACCCTCTTCTCCACCATCTATTTGTCTTCATCCCACAACCGTTGGTTATAATATCCCTTTACGCCAAGCTCCATTCCTTTGCCCTTTTATTCCCTCCCCTCCTTCCTCCCCTTTCCTTCCCTTTGTATCCCCCGATATCTAGCCTCCCTCAACTGCTCTTCTTCTTCATTGTCTCCATGCCCCACCTCTCATTCCGAGGAGATGTAGACTTTCTCGCGGACCTACAAGTTCCTTCGGAAGGATCGCTCCCTCAATCTAAACCTTGAGCACCCTCACAAGTGGCTCCTCCTCTGATAACTCGACATTTGAAAATTATTTACTCTCCTACTTTGAAAAGTCATATCCTTTGTCTAACATTTTCTTCAATCTTACAATTTTGTTGAACTTTGTCAAACAAAATAAGGAAGCATATCCCATGCACTTCCAAACCTCTACACTTTTCATGTCTTCATCTTTAGATCCAGAAATAAAATATTTGAAATAAATCCAGATTGTTAGTCACATTATAATGGAAGAATAAAAAAGCACCTTACATGTTCTCTTAACCAGTCAAATAGAAATACCATATGAATATAGATAAAGTGCAAACTGCCGCAAAACAACACTTTACATGTTCTCTTCACCAATCAAATAGAAATACCATACAAGTACAAGAAGTGAAAATTGTTGTGCCCAAAAGTCAAATGTGGCCTTTTCACATGCATGCACAAACACACACAAGCACGTCTCCCAATTCATGAAAGCACAGCAAAAAAGTTCACTTACATGTTCTAATTACCAATCAAATAAAGATTCCATACAAATTTAGATAAAGTGTGATTTTGTCATACCCAAAGGATGAAGCAGCCCCTTCACTGCTTCAAAGTTCTTGTAAGTATAGCCAACAAAATTTAGATCTTTTGGAGCTAACAATGCCTGCCCACAAAGTTACACAAAAATGACTAGGTTAGTCAAGAAAGCCAACAAAGATTATTTTTTTTTAAGCCTTAATATTTTAATCACTTCTAGCAGCGCTAGGAGCCTAGGATAGAATATCTGCAGACAATACCAAAAAGTTTCTACTATGCAGAACAATAAACAGTTCGAAACATAAGAATCAAGAAGGCTGGGTTATATCCAACATGCTATAGAGATTATCAACACTAGGAATGCTAGGATAGAAGTACATGCAGACAATACTGAAAAGTCTATAATATGCAATGTGCACAACAATGAACAGTTTGAGAGCATAAGAAGGCTATGATAAATCCATGGTGCTATATAGATTCTAGGTCTCAATACCATCCTGCTTGTGGAAAAGGCAAGACACTCAATCCATTAATAATCCCAAATGGGGTATTTCAGCATACAGGGAGAAATTATGGAAAGATAAATACATGATAGATCCAGATAAACTTGACAATACTAATATAAAAGTAACAAAAACGACAATACTAATAACTATGTTGTTCGATTCTTGCAACCGTGACTATCATCACAGGCACATAGCATTAATGTTCTTGGAGGAACATTAAATTATTAATAACAGACCC